>LQRL01135074.1:1047-11929 GCA_001703475.1 Hydroides elegans | reverse complement strand
GCGGCGGGCGAGATGATATTGTCACCGTGTTGGTGCGGGTAGAAGATGAAAATGACAACCCGCCCCGATTCGATGGTTCGGATGGCGCTTCGGGAAGCGAGCTAGTTGCAGGTACAGAATGTGGTTGATAATGTGTTTTGTTAGAAAACTTGGGTGTAATCTAACTTTACAATTAACAATGAAAGAAAACCAATATGCAATTACCACTGTAAAGAAGACAAATAGGGCTGTTCTAGAATCACGAATAGATTGCAAACAGCATCACACCATTGGTGTTCGCAAAAAGTTCATTATGCTCAAAAACTTCCCGGAACTGTCTTGTTCCTTATATTTTTAACATCGACAACATTCTAAAACTTCACACTTACTTTATGAATATTGCTCACAAACGCAAGAGCAACTATCTCAGCATAGGTATAAACTAAAGTTGTATTGTAAATTGGGACCTAACCGAAATAGGTAATTAATCTCTAATTGTTAAATCGTATCATCTCTACTAAATAGGCGTGCTGATGACCGCCCGCCCAAGCATGGAAACCGTACATGTGCTGGGGCCAAGAATCAAGCATTTATCTTGTACTCATGCTTATAAGTCAATATTTACAAATGTAACTTATTTGTATTTGAACATAGGCGTGCTGATGACGGCCCGGCCTGGCACCGAAATAGTTCAGGTGCGAGCGGCGGATTCTGACGAAGAACTGGAAACAGTGTATTCGCTTGACGACCAATTGTTCTATGATCACGACAACGATGTCAAGTCGACGCCGCTGGCTTTTGTTATTCATCCTGAGACTGGTATGTGCTTAAAAAAATAGTAAAAACAATGTCAATTACGTTGATGTACCCTATCACCTACGAGTCCGATTATCTGTCTATTATCCAGCTTTTATTAATGAAATACGCTGGCTTTCTTTATTCATCCTGTTAACGGTATGTTTAAAGAATGTCCATTTAAAATGTTAATCACGAAGACATTCTTGATAATTAGAATCACCTCTATTTTCGCGCAACAAATCACACAAATTGAAAAGCAGCAAGCTCCGTTTGATATGAATTTGATAATTCATCTAGGCAATACGTTTATTCAAACTTGAATTTATTTACCTCCTAACTCTTTATAACAACTGACAGGTCCAAATATGTTGAAATATTTGGACATTACTGTATATATCAAATCTATAAGCGCCTGCAGTTTAAACATTCAAAGACATATTTCACCTCCATTCTCAGGCGTTGTTGAGACGAACCTGGAGGAGTTATTTGGTTCAACGATGTTCTTCTTTATATGTGAATCTATTGAAATAATATATTTGTGTCTCGTAATTTACAGGCGTTGTTGAGACGAACCTGGAAGAGTACATCAAGTACGTGGACGGCTATTTCCTGATGACGGTCAAGGCCACCGACCGAAGGGGGCGCAGCGCAGAGGCATCACTCTCCGTGAGTCTGAGCTATTCCATTTCCTATAAAAGGATAAGATGCATCAAAGATGAAGGAAATGTTCGATACTATTTGGCATTGATCCATGTAAATCAAATGAATATTTTGATATTTTACTGAAAAAAGTTCACCGAAAAGGATTTACAATTTCTGTAAAAATGGATGTATCAGGATTCCTTTGCTTGATATACCGTTTTGTGGTATAGGCCTCATTATGTAGACTCGACGAAAACTTACATGTGGTACAAACAAGACGTTTAATGAATTTACAAAATGTAGTCAAAGATTAGATGGTTTATTGGTATGTTTTTTCTCTTTTTGCCAGATCTACGTAGTGCGAGAAACGCAGCGTCTGCGTTTTGTGATCAACGAAGATCCGGATGAGGTTATGCGCTATCAAGACGACCTGCTCGAGTAAGGAAAACACATTTCAGAAAAATATTGTTTGAATATAATTCTAGAGAGATGATGTGTATTATTGGTTCCATGTTATCATAATCGTATTACTAGGATGAAATAAAGAGATGCAATAGTTTTTTTGTCTAATCTTTTTACTTGATATAAAAATAACCATATATATCATTAACACATATTTGTGTTAATTCTTATTTTTTCGAGTCATGTCCATTCAAAGCTTCAAATTAATTCGACGGAACTGTTTTAGGGAGGTGCGCACACACTTTCTGGACATGTCCATCAACGGAGACACGCTTCACTATCACTCGCGAAGGAACGGAAAGATCGACTTCGACAGGTAATAGTCTAATCGAACGAAAGGAACATTATAAATGAAGAAAAATCATTGTCTTGAATATCTCTCTGTATTAATATTTTTGTCATCGCAAATGCAGTCTTTTAATATTATTTACAGGATTTCTATCCACAAACGAATCCGTATTGTGTAACGCAATTGAAAATTCTTTAAAGAGGGGGTGATCTTTTACGCTGTTGATAAAGACGGGTCCATATTCAATTAAGTGCATATTTAAACGTGTTTGCTCTTTCACAGATCTCGTCATTGTTTCTACATATTTAAATCAAAATAGTTATATTCATTCAGATCCGACCTGTGTTTCTACGCAATCAAAGAAAAAAGCTCGAAACTGCATTAAAAAATCCTAACCTTATTAATATAAAATAATTATTTGATCCACACAGATCGGACCTGTGTCTCTACAAGTTTAAATCAAAATAGTTATATAAGCCCATTCCTTTTTCACAGATCGGACTTGTGTTTCTGCATGATCAAAGACTCGAAACTTTGAAATCTAAGCCTATCTAAAATGAGTATTTGATTCAAACAGATCCTTTGACAGAACGTTTAATTCTAAGCCTACCTTTAATGATTATTAAATTCCCACAGATCGGACCTGTGTTTCTACGTGATCAAGGACGGCAAAGTGGTGAGTCTGGACCGCGCTCTCGACGAATTCGATCTTCGCGAGCGACGCAGCGAGGAGCTCAGGGAGGCCTATGACGAGTATAATGTCGACAGGGTCGATGTAGGTTAAAACCCTTTTTGGAGAAAATTGTTTCAAATGTGATACGTGAATTTCTTATATATTTTAATTGATTAAAAGCTGTTAAAAAAATCAGAGCCAAACTATGTTTACCAAGTTACGATATTTTCCTATCTTAATCTTAGATGATAAAAAAAACAATATTTTTGAATATTATACACCTTTGTATTTCATCGTGTATTCTTCTTATATTTTGCCAGGCCTGCCAAGTAAAGGCGACGACGCGGTGGTGGTCTGGCTGGTGGTGGTTGTGGTGGATTCTCATCTTTTTCGCTCTCTTCATCTTCCTCTCGGCACTTATTTGCATCTGCTTCATTTGCTTCTGCTGGCCCAAGTAAGTATTACCCTTATCTCATTCCCTTTGGTGACCTAAACCCTACAGTATCAACTGGTCTAAGGAAGCCTAAACCGAACGCCCTCCCACTTTGGTGTCCTATTCCCTGACTGCAGTGTCTGCCTCTATTGGCTCATGAAAGTCTAGAATCAGCTCCCTCTCGGTTTGCCCTGCGCTATAGCATTGTAAGGCTTCTGGCCCTAGTATGTCCCGAACCACCGCCCCCACTCTTTGTTGGTCCTACGCTAAATCCTTTGTAAGGCTTCTGGCAAAGTAAGTCCAAAATCCTCTCCCTACCCCTTGGTGACCCCTTGTTGCTACAGTTACTACTCCTGCTGGCCCAAGCCTCTTCCACACCCACCCTGGCCTTACTGGCCTTACACTGTAGTATTTGTAAAGGCTCTACTCCTCCCTCAGCAATTTTATGACCTGAACCTCTTTACTAACAATAGCCTTCTGCTCGCCCAAGTAATCTAAAAACTCCCGCCCTCCGCCTACCCTCCTTAGGAGCCAGAACAATGTACATTTGACATGACATTATCCAACTCTGTTGCTCCGAATAAATTCCATCATTCCATCAGCATTTTATTTGAGCTATGGATTTATTCAGTAAGATTATGAATGTTTCGACAACCAGTGGATTCAGATAACACATGCCTGCTTACCGGTACTTTCATGCTAGTTTGTAAATAAATATCTAACAGTAATCATGATACTGCAACCATGAAATATTGATTTTATTGTTTATATTATTTGTCATTGTAAACTAAGCTTAAAGTACTTTTATCTTTACATGCGTTTTTTTTCAAAATATACCAGATTTATCATATTGCTAAATAGTAAACACAATCCTTTGTTTTCTTTTAGATATTTGAAACACTCCGATAGAACGCAGCCGTGTAAGTATTTGGATTTTTATTTCTTTTATTAGCTAGCGCATTTTAAAGATAACAAACATATTTTTAACGCAGTTAAAATAATGTTAACCTCATTGTACCTGAAGAATAACATACCTTATATTGCAATTAGGATTTGTTTCATCACAGATTTTGTTTGGAACAATGTGGGTTTTAACGCTTGCACAAAATCAAAAGTTGCATACCTTCTTAGATATGTTACGCTTGGTTTGAACACAAACATGTTAATATTATATTAAAATCTGTTTTGTTTTAGATAAAGTTATGAAAGTTGTAGAACCAACAGCATCTTTGCCGTAAGTATAAACGCAGACAAATGTATTGTCATATGTTAAATATAAAAACAGAAAAAAATGCTTCGATTTGATATACATGTATACTATTTGGCGTCTATGTAATAAAGATTAATTACAATTACAACTTATTCAAAAACTATCATAAATTTGGATTTTGCGTTAAAACAAAGACATGCACATTAATATTTCTTTATTTTTCAGACCGGCATCTGAAATCGAATGGCAAGAAGATGTCGTCAAGATGCAGTGAACTTTATTCTTCAATTTATCTTAGTTATTTCTCGCTATTCCTGAAAAATGCAAATTAAAAGAACGTTATTGTGTAGGCTGTAGAAAATTTAACTGATTCGGTCGAAACAACAGCTATGCTAGGCGCAATCGATTGGGTATTTTGTTTTTAAAATATGTTCATGTTTTATAGAATTTTACTAAGTTGCAACAGATGTAAAGATATGCCATTATTTTTCCAGATTTCACGTGTAATGTGAATTTAAATGGTTCAGATGAATTGACCAAAAAATAACGCTCAAATTTGTAGTTACACTTCCACGATATTTGTCATTCGTCATTGTTTTCACTTTTTTTGCATTCTTCTAGTATAAGCGAATACACCATAATCATTCAATCGAATTTGTCATATGCTGTCATTAGTGCTTTTTGTTGGCTTATACGCGTTTAAAGTTATCAAATTATGTGTCATATATTTGAATACCGGTATTCAAATATTTGAATACCGGTATTACGTTAGGGGAATCGGCTGTTACGGGCTGTGTTGAAGTAGAGTGTTAGCGATTTGTATATGTTTTGTATCATATAGTCAACTAAGATATCCGTTTCACATTGTTCATATCATGTTATCTTGCTTCGAGTTTGGCAACAGAGTTATTCAAAGTAGCCTTCAAACTTCAAATTCGAAATTAAAGTCAAAGTGTTTCTTGGCATCAATAGAACACCTTAAAGTATAACAATCTTCAAAAAGGTTTCGAAATCCCTTTCAACTTACTTGTATCATAAAAAAACACATGACATGATCCTCAAGTTCATATTATTTGAATTGATGCTTTGTTTAACAAATGTTGCCTTATTACAACTCTTTCCATTTTGGTGCTTCTGCTGTTCTATGTATTATGTTTAGAGCTTAGTAGTTATCATTTTAGTTTTTAGTTTTATATATATTTATAATAATATATACATGTCTATTTTATATATAGATATATGTTATAGATATACATGTTTATGTATGGTCGGCATATGAAAATAAGATACATTCCAATTTGTACTTGTAATATTCCGATAACCAAGTTTGTTATCATGTTTACACTTTTAACATTCCAAGTTGATTATTATGTTTTTCATCAGTTTAGAATATTGTGATACCTTTGCTGTCTAAATATTTTTTATCCATGCATATAAGAGATATGCCGTTTAGAGATATGCTGTTAAGAGATGATAATATCAAATTTGTCAATACCCCTTAAATTTCCTTAAATATTTGGTACATGTAATAGAGTCTAAGCATTTTTCAAATACATAAATATTTCCGTATATTGTGTATTCATGTAAACCACATAAGTAATTATGTGGTGTCTGAATGCATATTCAATAGATAAATATTGTGATGGTTATGTTATATGAAAAGTAAGAGTTATTTTTGCTAGCATACTGCTTAATCGTTATGTGCTATTGTAAATAGAGAAAACAATTTGTACCGATATTTATATCAAATATAATATTTCAGAAATTGGTGCTATTTAAGGTGAATAAAATTTCTTTTCAATTTGAAAATTTGTTTTATTTCTTTAAAGTTTTATATATATAGACTGTTTTTGGTTTTGCTATGTAATATCTACAATTTATTCCCTTATGTGATTTACGTAACATTATGTTTCGGAAAATATGGTCCCCGGAATATTTATTTGCCAATATAACTTTTATTAGATAAAAAATCTAAATATATGATAAATGTAGCCATGGCATGTCGATAAAAACATACACTGCTTTTGGATACTGACTTAAATAGGTAAGATAAAACAAGGATTACATCAGCAGAATTTAAGAGTGTTACACTTTAAAAAAGTGCATACATTTAATTCCGGTTCAAAACTCACACATTTTATATCGCACCCGATGCGGATGTCAAAATCAAAATGAGGCATTTGTGAAACATGAATAGGTCTCAATCGCCACCGAATTCAATTGCGATATTGTCTTTTTGCTTATGTGAAATATGTCTGAGCTGTCGCCCTTTACAACAGTATCAATAAATCATTATTGGATGAATTGCTCATCCAAGTTTAATTATAGTATTTTCAGAAACACAAACTGACTCGGAATTTATAATGCCTCTTCTATTTTATTTTGAAATGTTAACGTAACAACTCAAATCCCGAGGGCTTATGTAGGTGTAAATGTATGAACATGTCATTCTGTTCATTCATTTTGTTCTTTATATGCCTGAAATTTGAAAATTTGTTGTGAATGCGCCATGATACACATCTCTGTTAATTTGTTTTCTGTGTTTTTGTTAATTTCGTGTTGTGCATGACAACTGAGAGGCACCACTTGAATTGTGCACTGTTTGTAACATGTATAAATGATTTTATAACTGCGCTTATTATTTATAGATCAAGTCAAGAATATTATATACTAACGAATATATAATACAATAGATTGTGTATATATGTTGAAATTCGAAAAGAAAATAGTATAAATAAGAAAGTAATCATGTGTAATGAGAGTGTAAGTGTTAAATAATTAAGAAGATATGTTCTATATTTGATATCGCCAGCAAATATACATTATCGAAAGTTCAAGTAATTTAATACCATATGGAGATATGAAATGCAAAGTGATAACCTATATTAAAAACTTATGAATAAAGTAAAAACGACAAACGTGTTGTGTGAGTGATTTATCTACGATACGTTTTCCCCTGCTATAATTACAAAACTATTGCCTATTGCATAATCAAACACGTCATATATATGCTATTTAAATAAATCCTTGTCATGTATATTCAAAGAAGCATATTCAATTAAACTTAAAGTGCATAGAAGTAATGTTATCATGAATGTTCTTTTTTTTTCTTGAAATAAACACATATCAAACTTTTCATATGTATAAATAATATACTTGATTATTTACCTACAATTTTTTAAGCTACCGTATACAATATTACTCATAAAAACAATTATAGCGTTTTCTAATAAGCTGCCACCCTTGCTTTGTTGAAAATAAAGACAAACGGATTTTGCAAATATAGATTATAATATTCTACTTAATGTCCTGATTAATTAAGTTATATATAGTCTTTGAAATAAATGAAATTAGATAATGGATCAAAGTCTGAATCATTCTCTTGAGCCTTATGCATCCAGTAGGATGGAAACTCTTACGGTTTGGATTAATCTGAGTCTTTTTCCTCTTCTCCCTAAAATCGAATATATATCAAAGATCATAATTTTTTCAGTTTTATTAAACCTTTTCATAATCAACGTTCAAAAGTGACCCTCACTTAATTTAATTTTTTAAGAGAATCAAAAAATGAACACTGCCTTAACCTAATTTCAAGTTATTAAACTTTACGTTTGTTTCTTTATATGTCATTGACGATTAGATGAAGATGAAAATATATTAAACTAATCATCATGCTGAAAATAATACTTATTCAAAAATGAATCAATTTTATGAAATGTATGATACACCAAAAGGAATTACCTCGTGCTCTATAAAGTCCTCCTCCTGAAAAAAAACAAAATGCTCATAAGTCAGTGCTATTGTATATTATAAATATTTGTGCCTTATATTACTCTTGTGATATAAAAAATATGAACCTAATTTAATTCTAAACTTTTTAAGGAAATAAAGAAAAGACTGTTTTTGTTTTCTCAATTCGATAAATAAAACCCAATTGATATAGTAAATTACCAACCGCCTCTGTGTAAAAACGTTCATCTGTCTCCTGCAAGGTGTCTTGTATTTTAAGAACGCGTCCTTTCAACACGTTATCCATATGAAACCATGGATGCTCCAAAGCTTGCTCGGCAGTAAGACGTTGACTAAATTAACAACGTAACATAAAAACAAATACATGAAACTCATTTAGGATGGAACAGATAATTTGATTAAGGAACCAAAAAGCTGAATTCAACTGTAAATGACAGAATTTATTAATCAATCATAAAACAAACACTTTTCGGTGATGACCTTTGCAATGAGCTTAGAACCATACAACAACATATTGCTCAAATGGAATACCCAAAATAGGTTTCCTTTACGCTTTGGTACTTTGCTGGTGTGGATATAATCTAATTGTTTGTGCACATGGGTTATGTGAAATAATTGTAAAAAAACACAGTTCATTTAAGACTACACGTTGATGATGACTTTTAGTGATAAGGTGTGTAATGCAGCTCTTGAAATTGAGGCAAGGACTTTTGGAAAGCTATATACTGGAAGCTTTTTTATGAATAAAGTAAGCTACCAAAAAAGAACAACACCATATATATACTGTGAGGATTGATGAAGGAAATCGACCTTATTGTAATATTCTAACATTACTATATCATATTGAAATTTCAACTCACTCAGGATCTAGAATGAAGCATTTCGAGATGAGATCCTTTGCTTCACTGGTAATATTCTCACAGTACTGTGGATCAAAAACATATTTGACATCTTTGACGCAGCTGAATACCTTATCCTCATCCTCATAGAAGAATGGCGAGATTCCACTGAGTAGCCCGTACATTAGAACTGCACAGGCCCTATGCATTTTACAAGGTATAAGTCATAAATGCGTTGACATGAACCATGCATTTATAATTTTATCTTCTCACGTATGCGTTAAATAATGTAAAACCAACTAGGTACTATGTTATATGTAAACAGCATCACGCAAAGTTTGGTTCAGCAAAAGGATAAAGTACGAGTTCATTAAACTAAGTAAAATATGTTAAATTTAATTAATTGAGTTGGCCGAATACTTAAGATGACTAGACGGCATAATTGATTCATACACAGGTTCTATAGACCAACACAAACTAATTACAATTTAGATAACTCATTCTCTATATGATGTGCAGATCAATGTTAATATAAAACTTTACCATATATCCGTTCCAGGCTTGACAGGTTCCTGGTTGAGTATTTCAGGGGCACAGAATTCTGTGTCATCAATAACAGTTGCCCTGTCGCCATTGCCAATTATCTTTGAGTTGCTGAGTCCGAGCAATCTTAGATGTCTACTGTATTCTATATAGACGTGCGTTGGCTGCCAACATATTGAAACCAAGTATGTGAATAAGAGGTTTGAATACAATATAAAGATTGCAGGAAAAAGTAAAATTTTATATAGACATTTAAAAATATGCTAGAAACATATTTTACACTTAACCGTCCACAGTTGTAGCTCATACTCAATACATGATTTGAGCTATGAGAGCGATTGCCACGAAAACAGCATGCGAACTTCTCTTTGAACAGAGAATGATTCATGTATTAATGATTTTTACGGAATATCATCGTATGATTTAATCAACCAAATTCCAATGATATAAACACTATTGATGATTCATTAAATGGAATAATAAAACAAACCTGAATGGTAGTGTGAACAATATTATTGGAATGCAAATATGCCACGGCCCCCAATAGCTGACGCATCACTTCTGCTATGTCACTTTCCGTTAGCGAATGTCTCTTTGAGTAATAATGCCAAATACTTTTTGCATTCATCCTACAAATGTTTGTGTCAGTTATACAATAGAATAATAACATTTTAAGATTATATATAGATTGTTTTATATCTTTCATATAGGAAAACTGTAATGTGCTGCGTTTGCAACTTTAGATTATTCATCAATATCAAAAGAATACACGTTACTGAACATAACTGAACATAACTGATTGGATTCCTTTCGGAGTAGTTTTATAATTGATACGTTTTCAATTATTCGCTCAGTTATTTCTAATGGCAAAAGAAGTTAATTCACTGCTTAAATTTTAGAAAATACGGAAATAAAAACGTTACGAAAAGTTTTATTTACCGCCTCATTATTGTGCAGAAAAACAAACTTTCGGCTTCTATATCATGTTCGGAAGGAACGATCTCTCTAGAATCAATCAATTCAATTAGAGAAGGATGCTTCAATTCGGTCAGCAGCTTCTTTTCGAGTTCAAACTTATTTTTCACCAAGTCATTATCTTCGTCATGTTGAACAGACATTAATTTGATCGCTACGTGTTTCCCAGAGTTCTTGCATATCGCAGCATGCACAGTTGCAAATTTGCCTCTGAAAAGGACAACGTTATCTATGAGTGAGTTGCTCATGATGATTTTTCAGAAACTTAAATTTTTATTTATTTATTCTT
>LQRL01135073.1:0-18758 GCA_001703475.1 Hydroides elegans | reverse complement strand
CCTAGGACAAGTTCATTACACAACATTTTGCGTACGTCGGACGGACGGACGCCGGACGGACGGACGGATGGACGGACGGACGGACACCACCTCGAACTCAAAACTTTCAGTTATACCAAAAGTCGTTTTGATACCCATAGATACCATTTCCGATGAAAACAGAAAATGCACGCACGGACAGGGTAAAACCTATATGGCCCTCTGACTATAGTCAGGCGGGCCATAAAAATATGTTACGTAATAGTTTACTTTTACATAATTGTTTTCAATTTCATCTAAAAATAATACCTGTGTGCTCAGGATGTTTTCAATCTGTGAAGAAGTGAGGGCCGGCATGGCACCAGCTGGTGACTAAAAACATAAAACATTCCATAAAACTATCCATACACGTATTCCTTTTTATTCAATAGATAATGTCAATTTCTTACGAAAGAGTTTTTCGTACATAGATTTAATAGGCTATTATAATATTAATGATGAACTAATGTTATTTCAAACTTTCTTTTCCTGATAAAGGTTAAAATGTCAATTCTGAAAATATCATCAAGTAAAATCTATCCATACTCAATAAACTGTTACTCAGCAGGGGTTAAAGTGGAGAAATGTGGCCAGGACCGAAAATTATACAATCTGTTGAAAATGATCTCAAAAAGACCCTGATTTAACTTCGCCAGGACGGAACTTCGTCCGCAGGACAAAAGACTTTTAAGCCCTGTGTTACCATGGTTCGCTTGCATAAACATATTGATTCGATGCATCGATAACATTTCAGAAACAATAGAGTTTTTGACATTGCATTTAATAACTGACTTAGGTATTGACATGGTAACCATTCAAGGTTAACCAATGTCAATCTGACCTACTTGAAATCATCATAATCAGTAATATTTAAAACACCACTGAATTTTTTCCTATACAAAACATAGGCTTACCTGCTCTGTGCGGCTGTACACCTGGCTTCCAAGTGGTCTGATGACGCCGCGAGCGGCCTGTGGGACAAACGCGTTTTTTCTTATACTTATAGACTTATTCAAATGCATTACTATTGATAAGTATTAATATAAATGTTATCATTATTACCGATACCTAATAATGAAGCTTTCATTATATTTTTTGCTAAAGTATGAAATCTTCAAAACTTACGACGTGCTATTTGAATAATTAAATACACTTATCAACTGGATCAAGTTAAGAAGATTCAATATTAATCATTTCAACAACCCTGAACTGAATTGAGCCCATATTTCCCTCTATCCTAAGCCTTAAATGTAATATAAAACCACCGGAGAAATATGCGAGACGAGCAATCCAAAAAATAGTAATTGTCAGAGAAATTGACAATTGAAAAGTTATAACTGGAAATTTGAAAATTTGCCAAACCATCGAAGCTTAACACAGGAATGCAGAGGTGAGAATGATAAATGCATGAAAACTTAAGGTTGTAATTGGATAAAAGTTAGGTTGTCAAGATAAACTGAGCGATAATAGATGAAGGTTGATTAATTTCAAGTTGACAACCCATTTATAACACAATTTACTTGCAGAATAGCTAGGTTTCATATCAATTATGACAAATGACTTTGTGATTGTACTAAGTAGCTACTCTTAGAAGAATTTAAAGTATTTTTAATTGCAGTCAATACACCCTGTTCAGAGTTGATACGTTTAACGAGTATTAAATGGTAATTCGATAACTTTTTGACGTTATAGATCATATACATACCATCACCCTGGAGGGAGCAACGAATCTGGCGCAGGTGTACATGATGGCTATCTTAACCGTCAATTTCTTCAACAAAACACAACCTGTCAAAAATAAAAATGGCCGATATAATTTACTTTCAATCACAAATATCTTGAAAACCAATGCCACTCAAAATTAAATATATAAACAAAGCTTTAACATAATATCTAACTAAATCATTATCAGGCTCTAAATAATTGATCAACTACTACTTCCTTGATTTTCTACGATGAAATGACCAAACCCCTCTGATCTGTCAACTTACCGGTGAAGGGACACAGAGGGCAATTCGGCGCAGGCGCAGAATATAAGGTCAAGGTGACGTATGGATTATGTAATGTTGGCCACAAAAATATGCCGAAAAGTATTACATTTATTTATTTTTTATTCGAAAAGATGTTGGCAAGATGTCGTTGTCATTTGATATTGCAACTAGATATGTCTGCGAATTGACCTGATGAGTATTTCATGCTTTCATTTAAACGTACCGTTGTATATTTGAATGCAAAACCAACTCTCCATTTTAATTCAAACGAGGACGATTTGATGCATATTGCGTATGTTGTTTTATGTAAGACAAAATGACTTTAAATTCCTTTTCAAAATTGACATGAGGACGATCTTACACTGATACATAAATCTCTTTTGTATTTTATTATTTTCAAGCCTAAATGGCATTGAACTATCATTTTTTCCACTACCTAGACTAATGTGCTTGTAACTTGCCACTTTGGTGAAATGATGTACTAAATGTTCATGATGCCAAGTGCACCTACAGATATAAAGGTATCTTGTAGATGATAACACAAATGAAAAGAGATAGAACTGATCTTGGATCAGTTTAGAAATGAACATGGATGTACATGTACTACTACTTACCTTAATAAAGTTTAATGAGGCTAAGCAAGGGTAGCTGAATAACAGGAAATAGGCAATGAATATTCTCCAACTTAGCCTCGATCAGCATACTACTTACCTTAATGATTATATGAGGTAATGTTGTTGTTGTTTCGAGCTTAGGTTTTATAGACCTTATAGTCTCTATCGGTCGCTTCTGCAGCTTTTTAGATAACCAGCCTCCCGTTTTGCCTATAAGCCTAATCTCGCCTAAGTCCGAGAATGTTGACTTTCACATCATTCCTCTTGATCCTTTTTAAACTTGGAACAGCCATATACTCCATCCATTTCCTTCAGATATGCCGGATAGATTAGTATATTTATCTTTCTTTTACTCGGTTGCTCTGTTTATTCTATGCTCAAGAAGTAATGTGGCATTGTAGTATACATTTTACATATTATTCAACATGTACATAGTGTGGTAGAGCTCAGGTCAGTGGATCACTAGGTTTTGTCAAAGTCTCACAGCTAAGTTAAAGAGAAACTTCAATCTTGTTTTGATAACTATTCACTTGTTATCAAACAAAAAGTATCTTGTAGATGATAACAACTTCTTTATATATCGGACTGTGACTTTGTTGGTTCATCTTATTTAATTATATTTTACTGTATGCATGAAATATATCTGTTTCATTCGTCTTCTTTGCTTGGTTTCCAAGCAATTGGTTGAGATTAAGTCAGTGTGCGAACATTCCAAGGGGTTATGGTCAACTCGCCCAATTCCCAACTCGCCCGTTTTTATTACCAACTCGCCCAATTTTTATTACCTACTCGCCCAAAGTCAACTCGCCAAAAATCCTTACCAACATATTTTTAATCAACTCACAATCAAAAATACATACAAAGTATTTTTAAAATACCTCAAATATGCACGTTTAAACTTATAAAATGGTGAACAATATTTCATTTTGTGTAACAATTAAAATTTTACTCAAAACACAAAAAATACTCGACAAAAAATGTTTAAGAGCTTGTTAAGAAATTTGACGTGTTGGTAAGAAATTTTGGCGAATTGGTTAGACATTTGGGCGAGTTGACCAAAACTGGGCGAGTCGGTAATTGGGCGAGTTGATTTTTGGGCGAGTTGACCAAATCTGGGCAAGTTGGTTTTCAGGCGAGTTGGGAATGGGACGAGTTGACCAGGACCCATTCCAAGTACTGTGTTGGTCTCCACGTTTATCTACCTTTGTTGAGTGCAGTATTGCTCTAGGACAGTGTGTGATATAGGCCTCAGGGTTTGTCACATTAAGATCATTTTTATTAAAACTTTTTCGATATATTACAAAATTTGTTTCAGTCTTGTCATGTATAGCTCTGATTACAAACTGGATCCTGAAGTGTTCCAATTTCCTGACTATATCATTATTATCATTATCAAAATGGTTATATTAAAAGAAAAACATATTTCTACGACCTCATTTAATTATCAACAGACATTAAAAGATT
Organism: Hydroides elegans; assembly: GCA_001703475.1. Classification (NCBI taxonomy): domain Eukaryota; kingdom Metazoa; phylum Annelida; class Polychaeta; order Sabellida; family Serpulidae; genus Hydroides; species Hydroides elegans. Next base: position 14,671 of record LQRL01135073.1, on the reverse strand, counting down.
TTTTTTTCAAAGTATGGTGGTAAAGTATAGACCCCTTAAATGGAAATAGAGTTTATTAAATCAAAGAGTTTTTAAATCGAAGAACGTTGTTTTTGAAGTGAAACTTTAATAAATGGAAATTCAAATGATATTGCTTTGTTTTTAAATGCTCAAAATTACTATAATTCGTATACTTTTATATGTAAGGCAGTCAAAAACGACACATTTTGTAATTATCTTGATGTTCAGTACTATGATTGCTCTGTTATTTAGCGAGTTTTCAGCCTCCTAATTACTTGCATAACATGTATTATCGAAAATAAATCCTGAAACAATTATTACAGTTAAGATCATGACCCAGTTGATGGTTTAATGTGTGTTTATAATATTACACTTTTGTCCAGCTCTACAGAAAAGCCCAGTGACGTAGTTTTTTGCAATAGCATATCATTTTATCATTGAGAAATCGAAGTCAATCACTATCACAATAAGATAATAAATGAAGGGCTCCGTGCAACATTGTGTTAAGTCTAATTAACATGGTTTTGATTTTTTACTTGAAATAAACTCATGCCGATATTATCTATCATTTGTCTGAAGCTTATCTCTCCCTATACATAACATTTTTTCAGTGCAACATTGTGCTAAGTGCCAAGTTTTTCGCATTTCGCGTGCAACTAAATGCTTTATTTACTTAGCACAAGACACAGTTGTTTTATATAGCACGCATTATTACGCAAAATATTTCCGTGCAACATTGTGTTATATTGATTTAACACAAGTCTACTATAGTCTATATAACGCGCGCTTTTTGTGCGATTGTTTCTGTGCAACAAAATGTTTTATTTACTAAGCATAATTTGTGTTTTGCTATTTTCGCGTGCAATATTGTGTTAAATTTGTGTTCGCTGTATAAGACCAATGGAATTGAATATAACATTTTGTTGCACGCTAAAAATGAAAAAGTCTAACGTGTTTTTAAGACTTGCATGGTCAATTTTTCATTCTTTTCACTAATAAAACTTTGTTGCTATGTTTTCTTGCAATTTCTTTTCACATTGCAATGCGCATGAGTAAATGCGTTCTCCACATACTCTTTGCATAGAAATCGGCCTATAAATAACTATGCTAGCTTCAGTTTTATTTTAATATCTTAAGCTTGAGTTTTCTCGAAACATCAATTTTAGACTTAACACAATGTTGCACGGAGCCCTTCAAATATTAAATCAACCTTTTTTATACAAAAAAATCGTTTTTTATTTCTAACTCCCCATGTAAACTAAATCATCATTAATTTGCCAGTTTTTACTTTAATATAATTGGATTCATACAGCGTTGTAGATAAGTCTTTTGAATCAAATCAAATGCGATTTCAATATCATATGCTAGCAAAACTAACAATTTTAAGGAATAGTTGCAATCGTTTGGTCTCATTCAATGTGTTTCAGGTTCTACTCACAATTGAAAAGTGACGCGCTAAACTTTGTCATTTCAAATGACTCAGGTTATTTTGTCCCTGAATGTTGCCAAAACGATTATTCATCAAATCACTATGGACTGAATATCTATAGAAAGTTGTGATCTTTAAAGCCAAAAAGAAAACCAATTTAATATCAAAAACTGGAAAACACAATTATTGATAAAATTAAAGACCAAATCATATAAACTGAATGAAATGAAGTAGTTTCAAACAACACAATTTGTCTGTTGAACAAATACAAACCTGTCCTTATTATTCTAAAAATCAGTTTAGATTGAAATATCTTGTGAGATCTTTCGTCCTGTTTCCAATATGTCATTTGTATTAACCCACCCATTTAAAGCGCATACCGAAAAAAACTTCCACTGAACCGCCCTTGTGCGGATACAGAGTGATATCCTACATGATCTGGATACCTACTGAGGTGAAATGTCAATGTTGCTCAAACTGTCGAAGTGGTTTGTTTGAAGGGCACACACAGTGTGGACACATATATTTTTCGTCATTAAACACGATTATCCTCACATTTGGAGCACCACATTGTGGCTTATAGGTGTCGAAGAATACATATTGTATACTTAACCATTTGAAGATATAATTCGCCGCCATGGATTCTTTTACTATTTCTATGTCGACGACAACCAGTTTCATGTTTCATTCGATTTGGCCGATGTCATGATATCAACAGTGCGTTTGATAAAATTTCCTGATATATGCGCGAGATTCAATTGTGTATAAAGTCCTACTTTCAAATTGCGGCGATAAGATCGAAATTCTAGTAAACACCCTGTAATAGTTTCACCGTCCGCGAAAAAAATATCGGGGGTTAATATAAACTCAAAGATAATATGGACGAACATATAACTAATATATGTCGTTTCTGTTTATTCCAACTCCAAAAGATAATCTTGATCCGATACATTACAAAAGAAGCATGTGCATGACTTATGCACGCATTGATTACATCGAGACTCGACATTCTGAACTCCATTCTCTATGCGATGCCTATAGAGTTGCTGAACGTATCTAATACAAAAAGTGAACACAATTTTGAATAGTTTCGTAAAAGTATGGATATTTTTTTCTGAAATTGCAGTTTTTAAGCTTTAGAAAGCTGTTTTGAATTTATTGTGTCTATTCAAACTTTAGGTGATTTAACAAATCAGACAAATATAACACTATATATTTGTTTACATAAAAGTTAAATTTAAATCGGTTTACCTTGAAAACTATTTAAACTATCATTGAGATGAATTTGAATAATACTTAAATATAACATAATGTGACGTAACATAAACAATGAATATTTCTGCGTTGATCGAAGAATTTAATCTTTTTTTTCAATTAGAGCAGATAAGAGCATTCCAGTTCATGTCCAAAAAAAGAGTATTGGTTATGAAACCTATTTTTTTAAATAACATTGATAATATTGTTAGTCACGAGTATGATATTTCTTGAAAATTTGATTGTGGATGGCGAAGCCATTTGTGCTGCTCGTGTGCTCAAATTCAGGTCTAAGAAAATTTAGGTATGTATGATAATTGCCGCTATAACATTGGATTTGAAGACAGGTAATTGTCTATTTAAAATGTTATAGTACGTATCAATCGCTGGTGGTACTCGTCATGTATTATCTTGCTTGTACAACTTACGAACTTCTACATGCCTCGTTTTGACTTCCGTCTATATTTAATCCACCATACCTAAGTAACATGCATATCCAGGACTTGAAAATGTTCACAGCCGATCAGGAGGTTCATGAGTATAAAAAAACCGAAGCAGGTCATACTTAAGTGTGACATCAGCATAAATTACCCAGTAAAATTCCAGAGCGTCAGGCACAACTAACATAAGAAACACATTTTAAAACATATGAAAGCGTAAATAATGTATGGTGTACTGAACTCTACATGTTAATGTATAATGTGATATTGTTTATTATTTTTGATATTATGATTTAGACATGGGTAGTATGGAATGAATAGTAGTAAGGAACAAAAATGTTTAACATATAGACATTAGGGGGGTGACAGTTTGACGGGAGCATGGTTTGTTTCGGTTCGATGCCCAACCTCGTTTTTTTTTTCGATTTACTATTTAAATGTATTTTTGAAAGTATATATATAAAAAAAATAAAACTATCGAAATTTATACTAGAAGCAGACTCAAATTTAAATCACGTGTGCAATGGGAATATCGTGTCACTATGTTTTCGCCAAACTAGCGATATTCACCTTTGAAAGCCGTGCATATTTGTATTATATGAATAATCTATTGAAAAAGCCATTGTTTTGGACACATACCACTAGCTCATACCTTTTTGTCTGAATAATATGCGCTTATAGTTTTAAAGAGAGTATTAGTCGAGAAATTTATTTTTGAGTAATACCAAAATGCCGATAAATAAAAAGATTTTTTTTCACAAATCTTTAGGTACATTGAGTAGGTTGGGAGGTATTAGGTTCGAGCGAGGGACGGTCGAGACATGTATCCATGTATCTAATTTCCTATTTAGAACATTTTTAGTTCTCTTAGTAAGTACAGAAAGCCCCTAAGATGATGTAATCAACTTTACATACTTTTTTATCTCGAGCATGTGTGGTTTACATAAAATCTAATGAAACACTAGCTACCGTCACCTCCAACCGACAAAGTAATGACCATTAAATAATATCAAACTGTAAATAAATATGATGTTCATTTTTAAATTTTAATCCTGATTAGGCATTTAACAATGCCTTGTTAATTCTTTGAACAAAGAAAAGTTTTAAAAAATCGCCGCGAGCTTTAAATCTTCTATTTAAATTGAGAACCTAACCGTGCTGTTTGTTCTTCGGTTCACGGTTCGAATAAAATGATGTTTTTTTATGTACACGGTCCGAACCGTCACACCCCTAATAGAAGAACATCTTCAATAGTAGCGAACCTTTTTTAAAAATTATCATTCTGTATTTATTTATTTATTATTATTTACTATATTTTTCATTCAGTGTGTATGATGGCAGATGGCAATTTTTTCGTATATATATTTATCGAATTAATGCCAGTGTTTGCTTTTATAAACAAGAGAAAGATTTACATAACAATATACTATGTAGTTAAAACAAAGCTATTTGCAATTAGGTACATGCCAATTTTTAATATCAGAAATAGACATATTTTACATATATGTATTTTTCTGTATTTATAAAGAATGCTATGGCTCTTAACAATATTTTTTAAAAACAACTTATCATTAAATGATATTTCTTTCACGGTTAATTTACCTAATAATTCATCTTAATTTTAATTGATGAACCTGGTAAAACCATATAAGTGAGACAAAAAATTAGTGAACCTTGTGAGCATGGTTAACCATAAATTTGGGTTGTCGAACGGCGAACTTCGGTAACAGTATTTAGGTATACATAGAGCAGTGACTATGTCTTATGTAATTAACCTTTGTGAACATTATTGAGCTCTATATATGCCTCTTAAGTGATGTACATTAAAATTAGTAAGCTATTCATTTTCCGATTAAGAACACAAAGAGTTACATATAATTACTTATATTTTTTCTAATTGTGTTGGACCCTTGTCGATATTTCTGATTATGGATTTTTGTTTGCAATCTTTTCGTTTTACGAAATCATGCAGATATTGCAATCAACCGATAAAATTCAATTTGTTCCCGTGAATCGATTTACTATATATTACAAATCAAAACATACCATTATATATACATTAATATAAAATAACTATCGAATATGGAGCATAGGATATTACGATAATGATTTGATAAATGGTATAGAAGATTTTTAATTTTTAAGACACCTAACCCAAAATCCACAAACCCCTTTTTCTTCGCCTTGCTGAAACCAATGTGCGGAATCTCTGGCACCTAATTGGCTCATTTGAATGTGTGTCTCATTTATACTGCACACGTTATTGACGTCATCAATCAAGGCTCGCTATATAAAAACACTGTGGCACATAATCGATACTTGTCGTGTCCAGTAGAATACCTACCTCACTTCGCGTTGAAGCTCATCATTGACACTTTAGGTTTTATTCAATATGGATTCAATATGGTATCTATATTGTAACTTAATTATTTCATAAATCTTTAACAATGTAGCTATGCATATTCTGCCTACATATTGACCTTTTTCTAGATCATATCAAATATAGTAAATTGGATCTTATTCTTTAGTTATCGGAATAACGCATTAAAATTATCAAACCTATTATTCAAATGAATCAAAGAAAAAGATTGCAGATAATTGTGCTATTTTTGGAGCACACCATTCATCTGGTTGTTTTTGCAGTTGGTTTAGAATTAGCCGTTTCATGTTGATTGCTTCAGCTTAGTAATTTAAATTTGCGGCTTAATTTCTTGTTCTATTTTTAAATTGCTGTATTTTTATGATTTTTGTTTTAAACAGTTTGCATTTGGATCATATCTGATCAGATTGAAATCATAAAGCCTCGAGAGTTTTCAAATCAAAATATTCAAGTCATTATGATATATTTGCTGTTTTTTCGGGATACAGATTTCGGATTTTGTGGCCAACATTGCATTATTGTCGAACGAGAGGGGTGTTTATTTATAATATGTCTTTTTCAATAATGTTAATGTTTCATTAAGGACATATTCTTTTGTATAATAAAATAAAACGTTAACATGAGTTTTATTGCTTTTTAACTGAAAATAAGAAGAAAAATACCCTACATTCTTTTTAGCGCTAACCCTAACCGGTTGGGACAACTTTTTTCGGTTAGGTCATTCTTTTAACATGCAACCCAACTAGGTTGACAACTGGATTTATTTTCAGTTGTCTTCAGGTAACCTCGTTTTGAAATCAAAACAATAACAAAAAACACGTGGATTATAAAAATACAATTTTAAAATTGTTTATTACTTTAATAATTTGTCGAAATCGATGCTGTTTGGAAAACATATATTTATTTTCACATTATTTGTGTGTTATATTGTAAACTGCATTGTCAATAGCGTAGACATATTGCTACAAATGAAAAACAAAAATTAAAATAAATGTCCGCCATGTTTGTTTACAACTGAAAAAGGTTAATGCGTTCTTTTTACAACGAAGGTTGACGCAACCTTAACTAGTTAGGGTTGCTGTAAAAAGAATACAGGGATAAACTTCGATCCGCGCATGCCCACTTCTCTAGTCTGTCTGTGAGTCGGCTTTGTAAATGGCGGGGGAACTACGATGGCTTTTTACCAAAGAAGAACTAGTAAATACCCCCAGCCGAAAGGCCGGAATAGACGCAGAAAAAGAACTCAATTACAGACAACAATGTGCCAATTTAATTCAGGATATGGGGCAAAAGCTTCAAGTGTATCCTTACTTTTCACTTTCGTTTCCTCACCTGCACATGTTGTTTACATCGCAGTTTCCTGTTTCTTTAACTTTTCTTGATGATCTATTAGCGCTTATATAATTCATTTTATATATTTATAGTCTCTATCTCATTTACGTTCCTCGTATGGTATCAGAATCCCGAAATATTATACAAAAGCTCTTCAAATAAAGTTCGTTGACATGTAATAAGTTGTTCGAGAAAAGTAATGGTCATCGAGTGTTTCATAATCTTTCTCTCATTCAAATATTCATCCTTAATACTAAATCCCTTGCAATATTGTTTGTAAACTCTTTGAAGAATATGAATCCACCTCGCATCCTTTATAACTTGTTTTCTAAGTTTATTCTAAGTCAGACATAAATGATTGAAAACCATGTTGAGGTCCACCAACAAAATAAACGATATTTATCAGTTCTTTGTTGCCTCAATAGTATGGTATGATAAGACCTCTAGGCAATATCTTACCTGAATCCCCTGAGGGGATGGATAGTTCTAGGTGGTTAAATAGTGCATTATGACATTATTTCGTCCCTAGGTCGCTTCGTTCTCTTGTTACTAGAAATGAGTGCCTAAACCCTAACATTGAATTTAAACATATTCAAAACGATTATTTTTCGGTTAGGGTTAGGGATGTGTCTTGAAAAATATGTTAGCGAGGCGACCTAGGGACACTTAGTTTTGAAGTTAAACTGTTTGAACAATCTTAAAGAATGTATGATATCGTCGCTATATATATACTCTTACCTGAATCCCCTATTCCATAAGCTTATATATGTAAAAGGGGAATGATAGAAGATTATATATAGTCTTCCATCCATCCCCTTTTATATATTTAAGCTTATGGAATAGGGGATTCAGGTAAGAGTATATATATAGCGACGATGTCATACATTCTTTAAGATTGTTCAATCATCAAGAACCTATAGACACTTAGTTTTGAAATAAAATTGTTTGAAGAAACTTAAGATAAATGACATCGTCGCTATATATATACTCTTACCTGAATCCCCTTTCCCTTAAGCTTATATATGTAAAAGGGGAAGGATAGAAGATTATATATAGTCTTCCATCCATCCCCTTTTATATATTTAAGCTTATGGAATAGGGGATTCAGGTAAGAGTATATATATAGCGACGATATCATGCACTCTTAAAGAATGTTCATTCATCAAGAACCATCCATCCCCTATGGGGATTCAGGTAAGATATTGCCGACCTCTATTTATCATTACGTAAATCACCTCCATTTGCAACCCAGTCCGGCTAATTTAACATTAATGTAAATAATGTGTCAAAAACCGTTGCTATTCTCCAGTTCTGTTACAAGTAATGTTTTCGTTCAAAAATTACATAAAAGTTAGTGTTAAATTAATTAATGAATATTTTCCTCCATCATTTATGCCCAATGTTTCATATTACAACCGTTACACTTTTCCTTCACACAATCTTAGTACTCAACTTTGTATAAATACAGCGATTGTGTATATGCATCGTTTCTACATGTTCCACAGCTTCACCAAATTTCATAGAAACGTAAGTATATCAATCATGCTTATGATAGATCCGACGACTTGCCGAGCTTGAAATATCTTTGATTATCGTTAAGTTATAACTTTATTGAAATTATTGAAAATGTTGTAAATATATGCAATACAAATTCACTTTCAAAAGTTACTTGATTGTCTTTACTTCTTACCGTTACAAGTACATGTAATATACACACTTCAGTCAGCGAAATTGAAATCCATATATATAAATGCCAAATCTTGGTGTCTGAAAAGCGGAAGAAAGGATAATTAAATAGACTGCTTACCATGTATATGTTGCAGCCGATGGGTGCAGCCTGTCTCTTCTTAGCGGCTAAGGTGGAGGAGCAGCCTCGCAAGCTAGAGCACGTGATTAGGGCGTATCACTTCTGCGTGAACCGCGACCAAGGCTCGCTTGACGTAAAGAGTGAGGTAAATGGGGCAGACACGGGCGTGTGTACGCCAGCAGCACCGCCCTGCCACCGCAAACGCCTGTCAGAACACAGCGCTAAACTATCCCTTTACAAAATCAAAGTTGTTCATAACTTGAGTGACAGTGTTTGTGTTAAACGTGTTCACCTCACGGTTCATATCCTCAAGCAACGCTAGGTCCTACATTTCACTATGGGCAAACAGTGTACACTGATCCCGTCACGAGTCAATAATTTATGATTACCAAGATCTTCAAATACACTTTAGGGTTTCGTGTTCTGGTCTTTGGTGAGGGCAATGGTGGCAATATGGCGGTGCTGTGTACATGTGCGTCAGGTGAAAAGCAGGCTCGTGTGAGACTGGTATCGGCGCCATTTGCCTGTTGGTTTTAATGCGTAAGAAAAACTCCGCGTCGCCATAGGCTTAAAAACAGCAACACTTCTCTTCTCTTTCACGCACGCAACCCAGCCCACCCTGCACATTTTGCTGTCCTTAGCTATTCTCGTGGTGCTCAAGTTGGGTCTAGCAGTATCTCACTTTCAGATACTTATGTAATATCCTTTAGTATCCTGTATAGCTGACCCATGTTGTTTCTTACATTACCGTATGATTACGTTTTCGGAAATCCTCAATCTCACTTCCTGACTTTCTACTTTGATTTTCCGTTTGAAATGTGTACAAAATCACGGATAGGGCGTTACTTCAATCCGCATTGTGGAAATATTTTGACAACCTAATTGGTATTTATTTTTTTCTTATTATAAAAAATGGTTTCGACAAGCTTTCTCTAACTTTCATTTGTGTTGCTGTTCTAACAAGCTGTATTTTGTGGTAAACGCAATGTTTGAAACGCAACCAACAATAAAGGCATTAATGCTACCTCACTCGCTCATTCCTCATAACATTGTACGCCTCATTTAAATTACTCATCGCTCATCAGGTTTGTTCATCGATTTGAATTTAGAAATTTCATAGATCATTTCATTTTAATATGTTTCGAAAAAATATAATATTGTTGAATTTCTTGCTGATTATTTGAAGTTAAACGTTGAGCTGGTATTCTGATATATAATTAACTGTTATGTTGCTCTTTAAATATTGGATTTCGTATTGAAATATAGAAAACAATGAGAAATCGTATTTTTTATGATGGCAAATTACGTGGCGCATATTTGTTGATGATTAATCATTATATTAAAACATTTCAGGCCTACCTAGAACTGGCTCAAGAATGCGTGGTTAATGAAAATATTCTGCTGCAGACGTTAGGTGAGGAATTAAAACTGTTGTAAAAGTTGTCTGTTGTTTAATGTTCAAAAATGTTGTATGAATGATTGAACTCAGTATAAACCTGACCGTCTGTCGAATTTTCCTAGTGATTTGATAAAGACAAGATGAACGTTTAACTGGTTCAATGATAGGATCAGAAACGAAAGCATGCGGCAGTTCTACTTTGATGCTCGAGCAGTATTAATATAAATCATACAAAAAGAGAATGATTGTTAACCTATATATTCGACCTCGTGCAACTGAGGGTGAACAAAACAAATAGAACTTCGATTTTGTTAAACGTTTAAGTTTAAACTATGTTTTGGCTCATGTTGGTGAAGTCATAATACATAAGAGCATTTTTTGAAACCCAATATTTTATTAATTTCATGGGATACATTCAAAGATAGAGCTGGAATTATATGTTTAAACATTTCTACAAAGTGGTACTTTATTTCTTTTAGGATTTTCTATATCCGTTGAACATCCTCATGCCCACGTTGTGAAAACCTGCACCCTAGTGAAGGGTAAGTATGCTAACTCGTAGGTTTATAAATATATTGCTATTGGAACTGCAGTCTTAAAATGCAAAGAATACGAATATAATTTATTCCACGGAACAAGAATGGCGAAACTGAAAAAATCCAATTCAGGTGAAATGAAATTGAAGTACGAAGCTAGTAATGTCGGGCGTTGTCATTAAGCTTTATATTGCTTTTGTTACAGCTAGCAAAGACCTGGCTCAGACCTCGTACTTCCTAGCCACTAACAGGTTTGTCCCAATGCTCTTAATGAATTTCATGTAGTAGTTTTCTGGCGTCGACTTAGTGCGAAGTCGAAGTCTGGTATCCAGTGCTGTCCGTCCGTCCATCCATCCGCTCGTCTGTTCTTCGTTAGCGTGTTTTATTTCTATTTTTTGTCGATTTACTGTAGCCTACATGCACAATTAAAGGATTTGAGAATCCATCATTCAATGTAGTTTAAGCATTTTAACCTTTTGTGTATACGAACGATATTTCAATTTCCTGCAATTAGGTATTCTTTTCCCATGATTTCGCATATATACGGAAAACACATCGGGGTTTGCAATCAGTGATTATTTAATAATGATAATAATAATTTTAAAATAACACTTTATATGTTGTATAAAAAAAACAGTGATGAATAAATTTTTGCTTGTTTAACATTTTAAATTTTATAATATCGGTTTTGTGAAGAGTTTGTTGACATTCAAGTTTTCATAATTATCATGTTGTGCGAAAGGGGAATTTCAGTTACACTGACCTACTTGTTAACCTAAAATGATGTGTAGTTTATTTTTGACTTATTTAAGTCTTTCAAGGGCGATCTAATGCTCCCTTTTTCTGTTTGACTGCACATGAAAAAGGCGTTTTTGCCATAGAATAGTTTTGAATCAGTTGCAACTATCATCGGTTCATAATGTCGCGAATGAAGTTTCTCAATGCATAAATACATGTCGCATTCCTATGTGTTTCAGTCTGCACCTGACAACCATGTGCCTCAAGTACTCGCACACCGTGGTCGCCTGTGTCTGCATCCACCTCGCATGCAAGTGGTCCAACTACCAGGTGAGTTCAAAACTCCTATGTCCACAGTCGTAAATAAATGAATTAATATTTTAGACCCAGTAGACCTATATTGATTATCACGCCTCCTACTAACTACTTGGGCGCGTGCTTAAATAATAATCCAAAAGTTATATTATACAGTACTAGAACTCTTAATTCTTAAAAAAAAATTCTTTGATATGCAAAATAGAAATGTTTCATATGAGCATCTGTGTATGTTGTGGATTCGTGAGTTCGTTGATAGCTAACTTAACTTATGAAGCCATGAATTTGAATTTTTAGATTCCACGTTCTACAGAAGGAAAAGAGTGGTATGAATACGTCGACAAAAAGATAAGCAAAGAAATGTTAGAAAGTAAGTTATAGTGATCATTTCGATAAAAAAAAGAATGAAATAGAAAAGGCGTTAATTCGTAACTAGATCAGGATTTACGCAAACTCTCGATAACATGTATAATTCATTGCTTATATGCACTCTAAGAATAAATACACCTATCAAAATATAAATAGCCGAATTGTTTTCTGTTTCAGATTTAACTCAGGAATTCTTAAAGATTTTAGACAACTGTCCCAGCAAACTCAAGAAAAAGATTCTCACTTGGAAGGTAAGTTGATTCATAATATTTCACAGCAGGCATATAAGCTATTTTTCCCAGAAACAAAGCTATATATATTAGGAGATTATTATAGTTTATACCTCGCTGTTTGCAGTGTCCTTGCATTTCGTGGCAAAATTAGACCCACAATGGCATATTCTAATAATTTGGTTACTTAGAGAGTCATCACAATATATTTCAATTGATTATTTGTACCAAGTGCTCTCACTGGAAAGTGGTTAGTGAACGTAAATGAGCAAGAGTTTTTTACAGAGTGGCGGCAAATCACTGGAGGATCAGAACAACCCTGGCGGAGGGGGGTCAAACCACTCGGAGGTGACACACTCGCCTCTGCATCAGGCCCGACACCCGCAACAGAGTAAGTACATTGATGCAACTTAACTTAAGTTTGAATTTGGGTTAAGGGTTCTTATGTCCATATACGGATCTTCCTATTAAAATCTCAAAGTGGCAATGTTTTTTTTTTCAGAGAGTTTTTTCATTTGCCGCTTTTGATTACGAATGATGATGCATTCTTCAGTGAATCTAATTACAAATCTTTGCTATAATAAAACATAAGGTTACTGATATGACATGGTCTAGATAGTTTTGTTAAACTGATTGGATATTGTCTTGCTTATTTTGTAGGCACTAGCAAAGCACCTGACCAAGAACTCAAACATTCAGGTAAGTTCACTTTCTAGCCATGTTTTCGCTTTGAATTTTGTCTTACTCAGTTTTGAATTGAAATAATTTGGAATCATGAAAAAAAAAGGTTTTAATTTTATGGAAAATATAGATAGTTGAATTGTAGCTCATGTCATTTTTCCTCATCGAAAAAGGCATTTCCTTCAATCCGACGTCTAGCACCCATTAACGGTAGGCCTAAGTTCTGATTTATAAATTTAACCAAAGCTTGACCATGTCGTTATCGAATCCCATTTTAAATCAACATTATTTTTCAACATTGCCTCATATTTACTCTCCTTCTTTTCCCTTAGCGTCCTCTTCCTCCTCTGACGGCCTGCGTCGCGTGCGCACTGAGCCCACTCTGACGCACAAGGACTATGTGGAGCGCAAGCAACGCGAGCAGCAGCAACGGGGGAGGCCACACCCGCATCAGCAGCCACATAGCAAACACCCGCCTGGTGAGTGCTGGAAAACATAGGCTAAGAGGGGATTTCATGACCAGATGGTCAAGGGGATATGGGTAACTGTCGGTTGGGTAATAAAATTCCTTGATAGAAGTCTACTTAAATATTTTAGAATTAAGAATCGAAGATTTGATCTGAAATATATTGAAAATACATCATGAAGAAGTCGTACATATGGAAGTTATTGGCACGAAGATGGGCATTTCAGATGCTCGAAGCCGGAGGCTGAGGGCATTTGAAATGCACGTTGTATTTTGTTTATTACATGTCAATAACAGCAATCAGCATGCCATTTTAGTGTGGTTTCCATTGATTGTAATTGGAGAGTGGCGATACAGCATTGTATTGCCCTCCAGTGCCATTTCTATCATTTCTTTATATTTTGATTTACAACATGTAATTAAACGATATATTCAACATGTGTCTGTTTTGAAATTATAGTTTTAGTACTTCGATGAACTCTCTGTTATTTCGAAGACATAGATAAAATCCCATTTTGCCTTTGCCCTATGCTCGTAAACAATCCTATGTCTTGCATATCCCCCACAGGCTACCATGCAGGTCAACAGGGCGGCGGCGCACCCTCGGGGGGCCCCGGCGGTCCCACACACCCACCCCCGGGCGCGCGACCGACACACCCGCCCCCAAGCCGTCGACCAGGCCAGCCATCGCATCCTCATCATCGGAGCGGTGGCGAAGACCACAAGGGGGGACACCATGCTTCGTCATCATCTTCAACGCAAGGGTCCCATCACCACCATCACCATCATGGTGGCAATATATTTGAGGCCATGCAGCAACGCCCTTCTGCCGCGGCGGGGTCAGAAGGCAGCAGTAGTAGTGGGGCGCCTTCTTCGCAGGGCCATCATCATCACAGGGTGCAACCGCAGCCGCATGGGGCTCGTTCGCACGCCACGGTTAGTGTTCGATTTGAAAGAAGATATGTTATATTTGATTTGATATATTATATTTGATTTGAATGAAGATAAATTATATTATTATCATGTGCATTAATAATTGACTACTGATAGAGTTTGTAATGGTACATATGTATCATATTTAGTTGTTTGCCACTTAATACTATTTATCCCCCGTGAAAACGAGGGGATATAGGGTTGAGCTTGTCCGTCTGTCCGTCCGTCCGTCCGTCCGTCTGTCCGTCCGTCCGTCCGTCTATCCCGCTTGAGATAGGGTACTTTGTGCACGCGAGTTGGGTATGAAGGAGTTGAGCTAGAGCTTTGAAATTTTATACACGTATTAACCAAGGTCTGAAGTC
>LQRL01135030.1:10560-21901 GCA_001703475.1 Hydroides elegans | reverse complement strand
TCTATACAATAAACAACTTTGAAATATACTCAATAAAGAAATTTTAACTCACAACCGACATCTTGGGAATCTTACATAAAACAAAATATTTCATTAAAAACAAATCTCGATCATGTCACAGGGGTACTTTACCGGTCGTTTTAAGCTCGCTATCGGGCCCCTTTTATTTATCTTAACAATAATAAAGAATATATGTCTTACTATATGTGTTCAAAAACTGCGTAGCAGAGCACCAACCCTTAAAAAATGTAACAACCACTAGCCAACAAACTCAACAAAAAAGATGTAGCACAATAACATGTTTAATTATCTTTTTACAAGCATAACAACCATGTCAATTTGGTCACGATTTCTTTTTACATTTATATGGGTTGGAGAGTATATACATAAAGAGCAAAAACTTGATCATGTGGTTTTGCATGGAAAACAAGACATACCAAAACGAAGTGGCCGTTTCTTGCGAATTCTTCTATTTACGGTTCAACCAACTACGTTAAATACATGCATAAATGTATATAGTTATGTCCTGATGCAATTTGGCGTTCTTTAATCATAAGCACTATGGTCTGCGGGAGAGGTCGATTTCTTATGATCGGGCATTGCTCCAAACGCATATGCGGCACCACATATAATCAGTGTAATAATCATGAAAAATATTCCTACGCCAAGAGTGAAATTGCCTAGTTTTCGTGCATCGGCAGAATACCTCCATGCAGTATCTAAATCTCCATCACTTTTTGCTCGTTTGCATGCGAATGACTTCGAAATCGCAAAAATTCCCAGGGGAAAACAACAGCAAATAGTGATGACGAGAGTGTAAAGAAGATGGTCTGGAGGCTCACCCATCACGATTTCTGTCTCGATGTTGTTTTCTGGCGGCTCGCACATTTCTACGTTTTCTGAGCAATCTGAGTTAATGAATATAAAAGGATATATAGTTACATTGCGAGTACAGATTATGTATATTCATGATGTCACATTCACACTATAATCATGCAAACAATCTCGGGTATTGACTATTCGTACCGAAACTTAGGTTCGGGTACCCGAAGTGTTGCATGATGGAAAAATCAAAATGTTTCAATGTTATCGATTGTTATTTTCAAACGAATGTGAGCAGTTTCTGATATTCAACGTTATTTAAGCAGTTTCCAGCTAGATTTTACTTCTTATACAGTCCTTTCTTCAAGTTTCACGCACTTTTAATTTGGGTATGCAAATAAGAATTGACACGATATCTGATATTAAATCATACAATAATAGCATGTCCTGATGAAAAAATACTTAAGGGAAAACATGTTGTGAGAACTTCGGGTCGGGTATCTGGCCGAGTATCCGGGTGTTCGACATGTTCTGGTAGCAAAATACCCGATCCGACCGGGCCCTGTTCTTTTATAAACTGTTAGTTAACCTCAAACGTAAGATATGAAAATTCGCATTTACGACTCTAGTTCTGAGTAGCAATAATCGTATGTCCGCGAATGACAGTTGGAGAGTAACCCACCAGTGACCAGGCTGTTCACGAGCACGTAGATTACGAGCGTACTCGTAATCATGCAAATGAATTTAGATTGCAAAAACTTTCAAATTCGAATAAAGACATCATATTGTAGTATGTGTATGACCCCTCTGTCATGAACTTTCATAATAGTAAATGTCATGTATTCCTTTTATTGAACTGAATTTGTGGCCATAAAAATCTTATAATATCGCTCAACTACTTTTGGAAAAACACGAGTTATATTACTTGTCTCATTTTCTGTGTCATCCTGCTTTAAAGGCACAGCTATAAGTGGCAAATGTCGATGTTCTATTGAACACATTTTTAATGTATAAGCCCATTAAAAGTAAAATATATTTATGTCCAGTAAACTCCAGTTTTGTTATTCGGCCTCGAATTGGAATCGGAAACCTCTTTTGCAAACGAGGCTTGTAAACAAGGGAACTTTCAAGGCAGCGTTTTTTTCTGGCTCAAATAATGTATAAATACAGTCTTTGAAAAAATAGACGTTTTATTCTGGATTATTTTTTTCTGCAGAATGTATTTAGAGTATTTGACTTTCAGTTCAAATACACCGGATGTTTACAAAAATTATAATCTTTACAAGCTTGTAAAACAAAATTTGTTGATATTCTCGAGATGAATTTTGGAAGTTGATTATATGTTTTTATTGATAGTATGTCGATAATTAACCGCATTTGTGTGTAAAAATGATCTTTGAGATTTTCTATTTTATAGATTATTTTCTAAAGAAATTTATAATGCGTTTTATTCTGGCCTATTATTTAGAAATAATTAATGTATTCTAAATTTTTTCAGACATCAGAAAAAAACGTGCCCTTGATCATGAACTCAATTGCCAAAATACTTCAACGTGCGAAGCATTTCCACACAGTTTGTCGAACTATAGGTATGCTTTCAAATATAGTTTGCTGATCAGAATGTTGAACGAACCATTAGATCATGTAAATATTCGGATTTCGGTTCAAATCCGAGCGATAATATAAGTTTTCAAGCATACTTTGGTTTGGAGTGATTTTGGGCACTGCAAGACTCAATTCGCTGTTCTCTTTATTGTATACAAGATGTCAATGGTTGGTAACTTATAAAATATGTTTTAAAAAACCTATGATAGTAGACAATAGAGTGCCTTGGTCACAATATTCGGGGCATTGCCCTGAGGTAGGTGCAGAGGTTCGCCTTCACCGACAATTGCTGAGGCAAAGTTGTGTATAACGATAAACGATAAACGATGTTTTATTCACCATAAGTATATAGCAAATTTAACAATCATGTATATGAACATAAAATAAACGATATGGCGAAGGGAACTGACCAGAAGAAATTTTAATTTCTTATAGGATGTCAGACCCATGTAAACAAGATAACGCATTTTTTACACTAGTAAACGATTAAACGCTTAAAATCACAGATATACAATTTATTAATTATGCTTAAGAAAACGATATAGAAAATTATGAACTAAGTAGAGAATAAATCATAAGTGCTTATCACTAACTATTGAATAACAATATATTTTATCTAACCGCTAATTGATATTTTAATAACCATTAAGAATTTGCCGTTTAAGCTTGCTTTTAAATACATTCAACGTTCTACTTTCCTTTATATTTTTTGGTAATTCGTTCCATAAACTCACACCCGTAATATTAACAGACATTTTACGCTTTTCAGAGCGTACGCATTTGACATATATCTGTATCTGTTTGGTGAGTGCATCCCTCATGCTTGAGTATCTTCGCATTTGGTGCAACTAGGTGTCAACAGCAATTAAAACACTGGTAAAAACGTGCGATGGTGTGGATAAAATCGACTAAAAACACGGCGGCTGTTTAAGCGGCTATATCCAGTTTCGCCACTCCTAGCTTGAAGCTCTCGAGTGACGGTTTCTGAGTGAGTTCTTCGGGCAGTGTATTCCATATACGGATCATCGATGGGAAGAACGAGTGTTTATATGCCCGAACGCGAGTATGGGGTTGAAGGAACCGTGCGTTATGCCCACGAGTAGAGATTTCGCTGCGAGTGAGATATACATCCTCTGGAATCGCAACCAGATTGTGTGGAGTGGTATGAAAGCGGAAAATGAGCAACCGGGGGTGTGGAGAAAAAGTGTACGGGACTTATGGGATAAATAAGATATTGAGTGGAATAGGGATGACTTAACGGAGGTAATATGGAAAAAAATATATGAAATGCCAGATTGAAGAGTGGGTAAGAAATGATTGGGTGGTGTCGGCTGGAACGAAGAATTCACTAAGGTAATTTGCATGTAGTGGGGAGGACTTTGGGCAGATACCGTATTTGGATGGGTCATGGAATTCGAAAGCATTAGCGCGTCTTCAGATAGGGGATATACTAACTGTCGGAAAAGGCGGCATCTAAACTTTCTCGACCGAGGAGAATGCTTATGTTTTGAAACATGAGCCAAAGATACGTTAGAACACGCCCTTCTAGACTGTGAGAAATTCAAGGTTGAACGGGAGAAAGTGTTAGGAGAAGGGGGACGGGAATGGCCAAGAGAACGAAGAATCAGGACACTAGTGGGGTTGGAGAAAAAATGAAGATGCGGAATGGATATATAGACTAAGCTGGGCTGGGAATGTGGTAGCAAGGGTATGGGAAGCGTGACGAGAACGAAAACTGGAGGAGGAGATATGCACGAACACGATATATGTCGAAATAGTCATCGATAGTACGCAAGGGGATGGGAGGAGGTAATTAGAGGGAGTTAAGACTAGATAAGAGAGCGGGGGTGAGGTAAGTCTATACAGTCGGCCCGAGGGAGTTGGGTTGAAGGTAGAGAAAGAAAGTATTTAAGCCCGACAACAATCTTATTTTAAGAAACCTTAGTTAAGGCCCCGGACATAAGGGAGGGGGTAAATATTGTATGTGCGTTTGGTGAGAAGTGCACGATTTTATAACGGGATGGGTTAAGGACCTCACCAAGGGAAAAGGGCGTACGACATAGATGGTTTTTAAGCAGGTGTCTTGGTATGGGGGGGAAGGGACATCGACTCATATCTCTCAGCACTTACTGCACTCAAACCTACATTAACTAACCATATGCTGAAGGGACGTTCAGCGAGCATGCCTTCCAAGGGGTAGGGTGAGAATGGGCTAGAGAGAAAGAGAAGGAGAGGAGACATGCCCGCTTGATAGAGGTTCCCCCCTGTGGCACAGAGTGGCATTTAACGGGTTGGGCGAAAGCCCTGGCAGCCGTACCAATACCAATACCAAAGGTGTGTCATGTTCGGTGTTAATTTTAGACGATATTAAGCAAACCAGTCGTATAAAATGTTCTTTGTTTACACGCTTTTCCAATGAGGACTTTCACTTAATGAACACATTTTCAGAGTTTTGTACTTGCCAGTGCTCTGCTCGTATTACACCACAACTGCTAAATTTCTCAATCGCCAGTCATCAATTCCTCAAGACCTTAGACAACGAGTCATTGGATATGTCATGAGTCTTTTGAGAATAAAAAGTTCATAATAAAAGTATGCAGGGGTCTCTACGTGGTTGACTAAATGAATTATAAAATAAAAACTTCAGTGTTATACATTTTGTAATATTTGGTAAATTGATATCATTTTTGATTAAGTGATATCATTTCACAACAGCATCCCTATATTTTTTAGCGGAAGTTGTGCTCGTGTTTAGAATTAGTTCTTTGTTTAAAAAAAGATTTTTTTTTGCCTATAGGTGTTCGAAGCATGAGCTCCCAATCATACACATTTGAGACGTTAAAAGTCACGTCCCCGAAAGAAAATGTTCTTCAGGTGGAGCTTAATCGACCAGAAAAGCGTAATGCAATGAATCAAGCTTTTTGGAGGTGAGGGTTTTTATTTTCAAACTTGTATCATAATAGTGCCTATTCGCTTTTATGATAATTATACTTTGATGCTGTAACATATTTTACTTAGTTTGATAAACAGTTTACAATAATTTTCAGGGAGATGGTAGAATGTTTTAAACAAATATCTGAGGATAGTGACTGTCGATCTGTCGTTTTGTCGGGTGCTGGAAAAAGTTTCACTGCAGGTTAGTCACTTGAATAACTTGAATAAAGTGTTTCAAATACTCACATTTCTTTGTAATTGTAAATCATAAGTAAGATATTTGTTATCATAAGTTTTATTCAAGCAGTAATTGAATAGAAATTAAAAGGTTTATATAATAAAAGCACAAATATGATTACAAAAAGAGTTTGGAATAATCACATTGGAAACGTACACGTACCGGCTTTTTTTTAAATTTGGACTCACTTAACCGAACCATGATTAATGATTAATGAATTGAATAGCGATTGTATCTGCTTTCATTTTTTTCGTGGATAGGCTTCTTCAATATTGGATAATTCCATAATATATATATGTTACCGTCAATCTGTGTAAACCGCGTATGTCTACATACGCTGATTGTTTTAGGCAATGTCGACATACGCTGGTTCAATCAGCGTATGTCGACATAATCTGAATTTTTTCAGGCAATGTTGACATACGCTGAAAAAAGGCTCCAAAAATTACACAGATTTACTAAAATGGTTCTCGATGATAATCTGAGCAATAAACAATGAGCAATGCGCTCATTGTATTAAAGAACATAATGGTTATGGATTATGCTTCAGTGTGTTATTTTATGAATTGAGCTCACACAATGGATTAATGATATTTGCGGTATGATGAACGCTAAGTAATAGGATTAGGGTTGAGAACAATATTATGATTTTATTTCAATTATTTCAAGTAATGAATTATTATGACGATTTATGAGCGCTTAAAATGATTTTTATTTATCTTTTTTTTTAAATAATTTTATTTAAGGACAATTAAAGGAATTTTGATCGATATTATGAAGTATTTCAACGCATATGACTACCCTGAGACAGAGCTTAGGACCCGGGGGATATTATTGAGCTTCTGAAGTTTCTGCTTTTAAAGTTTACTGATACATTTTTCTCTTAAAATATGTCATTTTTAAACAACAAACGTATATTTTGATTACACAATGGCATATTCAGTTTGTCTAATTTGAATGTATACGATTCTTTAAAAAAAAATATTCAGATTTCAAATATAAATGGATTTAAAATTTGTTTTGAAATATTATTTGATATGTTTTAGATTGCTTGATGCTCGAATTTTAATGTTACATTTAATGTTACATTAAAGTGAAGAAAGTTAAATTTTCATTTGAAATTTTAATTTAATTTTCGTTTCGTCATCGTTTTGAGTCGATATTATATTAAAATTCTAAACATTTGTAACAAATACTGCGAGTAATGGTGCGTTTAGCGGGACTTCGCGTCTGCGGAATTTGAATTGGTATAAAACATAGTAATTCCTGCGGAATTAAAACCGCTGGGTTAACTATGTTTTATACCTATTTAAATTCCGCAGACGCAAACGCGAAGTCCCACTGAACGCACCATAATAATGATTTATAAATCAATAAAAGAAACCCACAATTGTATTATGCTTAGCTTGTAACAAATAAACTCGAATCAACAAAACCTTTCATTAGGCTAATCCTATCATTAGGCTCTCAATTTACCACAAATATCATTAATCCATTTTTGAGCTCTACTCATAAAATAAAACACTTAACTATAATTAATTGATAATATTATATATTCATATATTATACCTTATATTCCTAAACACAATAAGGGCAATGATCACTGCTTATTGCTCATCTAATCTCCGAGAATCATTTTAGTCAATCTGTGTAATTTTTGGAGCCTTTTTTCAGCGTATGTCAACATTGCCTGAAAAATTTCAGATTATGTCGACATACGCTGATTGAACCAGCGTATGTCGACATTCCCTAAAAAAATTAGCGTATGTAGACATACGAGGTTTTCACAGATTGACGGTAACATATATACTGTTACCGTTGCTTAAATGAGTATCAAACCATACATGATGTTATGAGTCATCTGCATTTTAGTCTATATGGTTTCTGAAATATGTTTTATATAGATAATACAGATAAAGAAGAATATAGATTTATATCAAGCGCACATATCTCTTACTACCCAGTACCTTCATTTTTTTACATAACTTTTTATATTCTATCTCATACTCAATATAGTTCAACTGTCGTTTAAAGCAATTTGATTCTTAAAGGGCATTTTTGTTGTTGTAGTTTTCGATCTGGCGTATTCTACAATATTTTAAATGATAATTAATCAAGTATGTTTATAATCTCGGTTATAGGTCTCGATCTGGCTGATTTTGCGGGTGTGCTCAATCCAACGGGAGACGATGACTTGGAATCAGCTCGCAAAGCTTTTCATATTAGAAAGATCATCGAATCTTATCAAAACACATTTTCAGTTATTGAACAGGTTTGATTCTTATTTTTTTTATTTCATTTCATACTTGTTGACAACTGAAATAGTCATTACATTACCTTTAATTCAATAACTAGTGTTTCAATCATACATGTAGAATAAATGAGACTCCCACTATATCAGTTATTCGTCAATACCCTGTCAAACCGAGATCAAGACGGGAATAGTTTTATATCTTGCCAAATTTCTATCCGGCTGGTTGGCTCTGTAAATTATAGTCATGTCATGTTTTCAACATTAACCCGCCTTTAAAATACCCTCATCCAAAATTCCATTTAATCTAGTCCACATAAATATTCAAAGTAAAGTTTCAATCGATCAATTAAACCGATCAATAAACCAGTTGCACTTAATTTTGTCTTATATATAGTGCCCTAAACCAGTGATCGCAGCTGTCCATGGGGCATGTGTGGGTGGCGGCATTGACATGATCACGGCCTGTGACATCCGCTACTGTACCTCAGACGCTTTCTTCATCATAAAGGTAACTTTAAGGTGTTATTACAGCGTATATTGTATTTGTTATTGATTTGTTCTTTAGAATATTTGATACAAAGGCTATTATGGAATTATCAAGATTTAAATTAAACATGTATATATTGTACCATGTTTTTAATCCCTTTCGTCCATAATAAACTAATCGTATTGAAATGTAGCACTTGTAGGTAAAACACCAGCGTCAGAATGACTAATTAATTGGGCATCAGTAACAAGATTACGGAGATGCATCCCTAGGTGCCAAGACCATCCTTAGGTGCAAATTGACTTGACATTCTATTTACTAGTAAAGTATAGCCTAATATAATTTTATTTTATGTTTTCAAATGTTACAAAGGAAGTAGACATCGGCTTAGCTGCTGATGTAGGCACTCTGCAGAGACTGCCCAAGGTGGTTGGCAATGACAGTCTTGTACGTGAACTGTGTTACACTGGCAGACCGTTCCCCGCAGACGAAGCAAAAGACTTTGGTTTAGTAAGGTAAGGCCAAAACTGATTTTGTAAGAAAACTATTTTTATTGCGTATCCTTGATACCTGTATGATTGCTCTCTATTTCTCTCTCTATCTATCTATCTATCTATCTATCTATCTATTTATCTATCTATCTATATGTAAAACTATCTTTCTATCTAATAATTGGACTTATGAAGAGTATTTAAAATATGCTTGTGGTATTTCTGTTTTGTACTTTATTTTATTAATTAGTCTAATAATGATAAGTTTCAAGTGCCCGTGTATGTATCGATGATAAACAGACACATATGATTCTTGAATAAAAAAGTAAAAAACTACCTATATAACAATACACTTTCTTGCATTGCCTGTTTAACCAATACTACACTTTTGTTTCATTGCAGCCGTATATTCGCGGATAAAGACAAGTTGCTTCTATAACAATACGCTTTGTTTCATTGCCTGTTTAACTAATACTACACTTTGTTTCATTGCAGCCGTATATTCGCGGATAAAGACAAGTTGCTCGAGGGTGCTCTAGAACTAGCTGCCCTGATCGCCAGTAAGAGCCCAATCGCGGTTCAGGGCACCAAAGTCAATCTCGTCTATTCCAGGGACCACTCAGTGCCCGAAAGTCTGCATTACATGGTCAGTTGAAAAGAAGGGTTTGCTGAATAATTGGTTTTATTAAAGATGTGATATGGCAATGCACACGTGTGGTGATGTGAAAATAATGATACATGCACTGTGCAATTTTGAAACAAATATAAGGCATAACTGCCATATGCTATATTTTTACGAAACTGAATATACCATCGTGTCACAATTTAAAGACATTAAGTCTATGAAGCGTATCGTTTCCTCAGTTGTCTAAATCGCTTACCTTTTACCTCAATATTGATAGCTATCAAGTGTGTTTTAGCTAAAATATTCATACGAATTCTATGCTTTCAGAATCAAATAACACCTTAATCTAAGTCATTTATGTTACATTTGAATGTTCTAAATGATTCGTTTAACAGACCACATGGAACATGAGTATGCTTCAATCGGAAGATGTTGTCAAGGCAGCCATGGCTAGTATGCAGAAGGAAACACCAAAGTTCTCAAAATTGTAGATAAATTAGGTTTTCGAAAAACAGACAATACCGGGAACTGCTGTATTGAAGCCCTGGGCTTCTATTCGAATGTAGGTCCTTTTGCCGAATGAAACTTGAATCTTAATAGAAGCCCATGGGCTTGTAAACGGATGGATGGGCTTCTATTCGGATGTAATAATTAGCTATATTTTGTTTTCAAAACCTCAAAAATGTTTTAAACATGAGACACAGCTTTTCGTATTCGCATGACAAGCAAAAAAAAACAATACTTTCCACCATGTCGTTCAACTTTGTGACCGCAATCAGGATCTCACACCACAAAAGAGATTTCATATCAATATAAATTTACCTTATAAAATTCGGATTTTTTAAATAACAGCTTAAGTTTTGAAATGTATTTTATCACTAATCAACAAAAATAGGATATACAAGCCCATTGGCTTGTATTCGGATGTAACATCCGAATATAAGCCCATGGGCTTAATTTCGGGTGGGCTTCAATACAGCAGTTCCCGGTAAGTAAACAGCAAAAATGCAATGGTGTCAAGAGCAAAAAGGACGTTTAGTTCGGTTTATGTTGGGTCATTATTCAGGAGTTTGTTAATAACTATAAGCTAATGCATAAAGCTTAACTTGAATATTAAGATTTACAAATCATTTATTGAGAAAAAGAACATTTAGTATCGTTAATTGGTGGGTTGTTGTTAATAGCTATAAGCTAATACATTTAGCTTAACTTAAATATTTGATTTGGAACCTTTATAGTAAAATTTACAATTAAGTGCTTATAAACCGTAACTAGTCAAAGGCCAAGTTTTGAATTGTTAAATTGTTTATGATCATTTTACATTTTAATATCTGTGATATTGCTTATCGTTTCTATTCATATTCATAAGTAATAATTTAACGATTGTTATAGAGTCCAAATGTAAAATCTAAGGCATTCTTGATATAATATTAAGATAAACCGAAATGTGTGTGATATCGATTATTTGTATATACATGTATAAGTTGATCGAGTATCTACAGACTTAAGAAAAGTTATACGCACGTTATGTACTTTATGACTTATATAAAACAGATTTTCATTTAATTTGATATTTTATGTTCCTGTTTATTTTATCATCAAAATAGGATAACATTTTAAACAAATGAATAGATAATATGATTATTGAAATAAAATGCGTTTGCTGGAATTTTGTCAATATACCAATTAATAGTCATATTTGCAGGCTTGTCCCACGTGTTCATGTAAAATATGTAAAATATGTAAAATATGAAAAATAGAAAACATCTGTCTAGTTTAATTAAATGTTGTCATTGTGATAGATACTATTCATTGCTAATATAGTCGAAAGAAAGGAGAATAACATGCTTAATTGAATATCGTCGGCTAAAACACATCTGCAATT
>LQRL01135023.1:27866-39659 GCA_001703475.1 Hydroides elegans | reverse complement strand
GGGGGGGGGGGGGGGGGGGCTGAGTAAAGGGGTTTAAATGTAGGCAACATGGGTTGATATAAACACTGTAAGAAAAATGTGTTTGACAATATTCACCCAGATTAGCGGTTGCTTCCTTCTTCCCTGGTCGTGTTTATTTCTTCAACTGAAAGATGTTTTTGTTCCAAGGTTGATATTAAATTGTTTTTACGATCGGGCTAAATTGCCTTTTTTATGACCCATTTAGTGCTGATTTCGTGATTATACTCAGTGACTTTGTCCTTGGTAGAAGGTTGATGCTTATGTAGATATTTTTAAACGTGATAGTAGGGCAGAAGAAAAAGATATGGCTTTTAATTAAATTTAATACCCTATATTTTCCAATATTATCAAGATTTTGTTAAGATTGAAGAGTAAATGAAATTACGCAATTAGTGTTATTTGTGTTATTGTCTTATACATGTTTTATGGGACTGCTAAGATTTCAGGCCATGTTGCTACAAACATCTCAAAGATGCATTTTGTAGTCATAGAAAATATGCCTCTTCCCTGCTTTGTTTGTAACGTTTCGCAATATATAGACCTCTAACTGTCTTCACATCTTGACGTAACTTGAATGTAAATATTATTTTGCATTACAATTTTACAAATTTGGTCCACTTTGCTAATCCCGACGATATCATGTTGACGTTATAATGTAAACGGCAATATAATGACAAGTTAATTAATTGCGAATACAAATATTGTAGCATGGGGAAAATTTATTTCTTTGAATCTGACAAGTTATTAGCTAAATCTTTGTAATATGTACAGTCCCATTGGGAACTCATAATAGAGTTATCGGCTTTATATCTAACGAATCAAGAATGGGTAATAGCGATAAAATCGCGTATTATAAGGTTAATATGAGTTAATAAAATAAGGTGTGGGCCTTATTTTTGATGCGTTGAATAAGTTCATTAAATGCATTGTAAGGAGATGTTTCTTTTGTGCATTACATGTTAAATGATAAGTCATGTAATATGACTCCATCATGCCTTGACAAGGCCTCTATAATAGACCACACACGATATGTTTTGCTCAGTGAATGTCTTCATAACTGCTACGCACCCTGGTACAAAGATAAGGGGGAATCTGTCTTATTAAATACGCGTTTACGTCAATTTAAAAATCATCCTTTTATAGCTTTGTCGTCTCTCTTAATCGCGGTGCTTTTAAGTGACAGTTGGCGATTGGAAATGAGCTCGTACCCCGTAAATGTTTTGTCCCAATCCCTGATATAGCAAGATGTTCGTATAAAGACCAAAACTGCATGTTCCAGCCTGTTTACAAACATTTAATTTTCTTTGCAATTAAGGTAAACAGGTTCCTCAGATGTCTACATGTTTTAATCTTTACAAAAAAAACCATCGGTTTTTGAAGCGGTTGACATTTCTTTTATGTATTTGAAACACTTTTCAGTTCCTAATTCGAAATGCGGAACATAGCACCGCTTGCACAACCTCGATTTTGCGCAATTACCGATTTCGATTGCGCACATTTGGTCAGTTGTCCTGGATCCAGGTATCGACCTTACTCTCATGTCCATGGGTTGGTTCCCATGGAAACAAATCTGGTATCGGTCGTGAGTCTGAAACCATGTTTTTGAAACTAACTGTAAAAGAAAACACATAAAAAAATATAGATATATATATATCAGTGCAAGATGCTAAACAAGTTGGATTTTTCTGTAACAAAATTTCACAACATCGTAGAAAATATTTCATGACGAAAGGTTAAAAACGCAGAATGCTTTCTTATCAAATCTCGGCTACATGCCTAGAGTGAAAGTTTAGGCACAATGCATTTCTCGTAAATCAGTTGGCATTTCAAGCCGCGCCCAACTGAGAAATCGAGGGAAATTGCCAGCAATTATGTCAGATTTCCTAAGTTATTGAGCTACATAGCTCCCATAAATTATTCAAATGTTTGCAAATCCTAACGCCCTTTTTGGCATTTATAAAATATCTTAATACGTATTTATATAATTTGAAATTTAGAAAAATCTTTTCGGGGATTGGTGTAAGGGTTTCAGACATTTCAGATGCCTAACCTGAAACCTAACCAGATTCAAAATGAAATTAAAGTGATTTTGAATAAATGTACCGTATTTTTATAACAAGCAAAGCAAATTATGCATCATGCATTTACAATTTTATTTTAATCATTATTTCCTTCACCCCCTAAAATAGATAAGATACAATGAATAACTCAATCAAGAGTCCAACGCCTTGTACCCCGGTAGATATTCCATTGATGATGTATGAACTTCATAAAGCATCCTCTCTTGATCTATCGGCCTTCAATGGCATGATGATACCAATCAGTGCCGTTTACGATTGCTAAATATGTTCAGCTCTTCTACACGTTTTTTGCCATTTTCTCCTCTCTTGATGAAATGCCCTCATACATCATGATTCAGAATGCACAGCTAGAAATAAATACATGATTTGTGAAGATAGGGGCGAAACGATGAAAAAATGACGCACAAAAAAATTGTCACGATCATTACCTGTTTTCCTCCTAACACCAAGTTACTGTAATTATCGACCATTGATATGCGGTGCCTTATAAATCACGCTAAAATACCCGAATTATTTAACGCCCCCTCCTCTCGTAAATCTTTGTTAACAACATGTTTTATCTGTTGCATATTCACAATTACGGTTTCATTATCAGAATATGAAATATGTGATAATCATTGGATTTTATGGTGTTTATAAATATTTTTGGTCGCAGTTATTAGGTGAACTGCTGTTTGATGACATATTCGTGACGGTAAATTCGCTAGATAACAAATTAAAAAAAAAAAAACGGGCGGTTGTAACAAAACAACAAGGACCATTAAAATTTAATGAACTTTTATAGCTTGATGACACTGCACATAGTTTTTTTCCAAAACATCTGTTAACGCATTTATTGTAATCCCCAAGTTGCATAAAAATTGCGTGGTCACATCATAAGAGGCCAATAGAATAATTTGTTTGATAAAATGTAGACCAATACATGAGAAAAAATGTAGACCAGCAATTAGCTGGCCAATTGGGACTTAGCTGAAAGTTTCTTTTATCAATATTCCAAAATAAATCATAAATTATAAGAAATTCTAAATATACTCCAAACTATGGAAATGAAGGCCAATGGGTATGTATTTCGTTAAACCAATCTTTCCCGTCTCGTCAACGAAAACGAATTTTGCAGCGACATCCGTCCCATCCTTTCCCTACTTTTCTCGACTCGTTTTCACGCCCTGTGTTTCACCAGCATCATTGCTGTAGACCCACAACTCGCTGTTACCTCTCCGTACTTTGCATCATATTTATCGACCCTGCTTGTAGCTGCTCTGAGCCGATGTAGCCTCCTCGCGTTCCTTTCCTACGAAATAGGTCCTTGTATGTTTTTGTTGCTGTTGCTCCAAACGAGGGGACCCCCCTCCCGTTTTCGCATCTAGAAGCAACAAGCGCTTCGGCAGCCATTAGGCGTCGTCCTTGTAGATGGTTTATATATGGAGTTTAGGGTGGGGGCTGAGGAGGCTTGGGAGGGGAGGGGGTTGAGCTTGGGATGACGGTTCGAAACGAAGGAGTGAGAGATGAGTATGTATACGGCTGTCAGTATTTTACAATGTCATATGTTATATGAAGCTTAATCAAAGATTTCTCTATTTTCATATTCTTATTTTTTTCCTAATTAACCTTACCTTTAACCAAGGGCAAGGGTGTTAATAAGCGAGGAAACTTATAACTAAGAGATGGATTGGTTTGATTTTGAGATAAACAGAAGTTAATTTTGCTTCAAAAATAAGAGCACGAATCAACTAACTTCCTTTTTGGCCACACAAACACTTATTTTTGTCGCCTCCATTTCCAATTTCATCCTTCGCCTGGTATAAACTACATTGAAGGGCAAAGAGGGGTTGTTATGTTTTCTTTGTACCATAAATAATTTTGATTAGTCAGGTTTAATTTTAAAGGATCTCGGGTTTCAAGATTTGGTTTTTCGCTTCACTGCTGGATAGGAATACGAATCCCTCGATGTGATATTGTGGTGCGTAATTAGACGATGGGCTGCTTTTTTTCCTTCATTAATTATGTTACACTTTTGGTCTTTGTGACTTGATATGCTTTTTATTCGCCGAAAATAATTGCCATCCTAGCGTTTGTTGACTTCACTTGTACTATAAAGTTAGGATTACCTGACAAGTGGCCAACATTTTGGTTGGGACTGGGGGTCAAATCGGATTCTTATTTGGGCCAAACAAAATACAGTAGACCGCGGTTAATTTGAACACGGATATTTGAATTTCGGTATAATTTGAACTGTTTTCTCGGTCCCGATTTTGTATTTTTCACTATTTTATACCAAATTTTATTCGGATAATTTGAAGTTCGGATAAATTGAACTGAATTTTCCGGTCCCGAGCACTTCAACAGACATGAGAAATTTCCGCTTTTTCCGCTGTTTCCGCTTTTTTGGGTTTCAAATTGATGGTCTTCGAGATCAATGCGAAACCGTTGAGATAGTGATAGTGATATAATTGGTCATTGAGCTACTGCTACAAAAAAACATTACGAACTCTACAAGATGTTTTTTTTTCTCAAAAAAAGTCGCTCGCGCCTTCGACGCTCGCATGATGACAACACTTATTTAAATTTTGGTTGGCGCCTTCGCCGCTCGGATATTAACTAAATGTAGGTTCGGTACGTTATTCAATACTATCTTAGATTTGGCCAGTATAAATTTAGGATCAGGGGAAAACTAGGGGAAAAATCAGGGAATTTGAAACAGACTGGAAACTGCTCACCCTGATGATACAGATGTCATCGGAGCATCTTATTATTTATCAGTTAATGTTACCATGTTAATTGCTTTTGATTATTAGCTGGTAATATTAATTTAATTATGATTTGCTAAGATTTATAGGACGGATTAAATTGGTCAAAACGTGCTTCCACATGCCGAAAATAGATGTAAATGCTCTTAAAACGCTGTGAAAATACCTTTTTCCAGGGGTAGACCCCCGGACTCCCCTATATAGAAGTGTTGGGCCTCAGGCGCTTTCCAAATATTCCGCTTTTTTATCCTTACGCTGTTCTCATGTCTGCTTCAAATTTGAAAACTGCAAACCAAGCACGAATATTCAATTTTAATTATTGTACTTGCATATCGGCTTTCTGTGTTGGTTATAATTAAATATTTATATCATATATGAGGTGGAGTGTATGTAGTTCTTACGACTCATTTCTAGTTCCACGTCACATAACACAAAACCTCGCTCAAGACAATGGGTCCGTGACAAAACACGCAAATGTAGATGCATAATATACACACACAAGACTGTTTGTTAACAAGATTCGAAAGATAATGGCAGTAATAAGAGATAACTATACTTATCTAAAGCAGGATTAATCGGATAGAATATCATCCAGTGTAAGGGAATCACACCGCTTTAAGTTATGCCCAATCTGCGTCGAAACAATGCATATCGCTTGTCAATGTTGATTTCACGTTGAACAACAATATTGACTCGACTTTCTCAGAAATACATTCGAATTTAACGGGTGTTGTTTGCAAATACACATTTTACAACACGCAACATATTTTGTCCCGAGTTTGAAAGAGGACAGTTAAGGAAAGATCTAAGTTTGCGTCAGCAATTATGTGCAGCTCAATTTACATGGTTGCACGTTGTCAATTTAGGTTAAACAGGTAAATAACCGATTGTTACCAAGAACGCTGGTCCAATGTCCATGGATACACCTGTAATAAGTTAGATTCAGCTTGTTTGGAGGGGTTTTGATTGGTCAAAAACGCACTTTCTTCCTTAATAAATTTTGATGTTTCATGTTCATACATGTTGTAGGAATAATTCGAATGCTATTAAAAGATATAACTCAATAGAATAAATATTTTATGTAAATATGTGTTCCTTTAACGAACATCGTATTTGTAAACATCGGAGTAGATTCCCACACTGAAACAACGGCGACTTTTGACGTGAATGACTGTGAAAATATTTGAATGGAAAAGTCAACGTCACCTATGTGTACATGTGACATTGAAATCGATGCCTGTTTTCTTTTCTATCTTTTTTTTTTTTTCGAAACAAGTTCGACCTCGGTTTTGATGACCTGTCATGGCGGAATATGCTTTGCTGGTTTTGAGATGTTACACCGAAACATTCTCGCACTCAATATGACAATGCAAGAGAAGGGAAATGATATGTCTTTTCATTTTGTTTTCTCAAAAGCCTTTTATGTAATGCTTCCCTATGATTCTCACAGGAACAATGGCAAAGGAAATTGATACTATTGATGGCTGAATTGTTTAGGATTCATGTTGATGATAAACTATATTTTATCTCCATTCATCACATGTCATATTTGGAAAACCACAATTACCAACTTCTGTTTCTTTCGAGTTGGACGTTTCTTATGATTTTCAATAATTGTATATTAATCAATTCTGTGTAGGGGATAAATATAAGCTATATAGGCAAAAAGAGCACATACAATATGCATGCTCTTAGATATAGGCCAGTCCAAGCCTCATGTCTGCTTGGGCACCTGTTGACCATGACCTTATTACAAGGTCAAGTAGAAAAACACTTAATATATAAAAACAGAGAGGCAATGTATAAAAACAGGAATGTAAACTGGGTATTATTCTGTCAGGTTATCACCTTTTCCGTATCAGATAGCCTATTCTGAATTATTTTGGCTCATTAACGAGATTGCTTTTTCTGAACAAATTGACCTGACGCAAGGTGTTGCTTAACTATGGATTTTTACCTGTTGCCAATTTCTAATAATGTAAACTTCTGTACTGTGCTCGTTTATAGGCTTTATATAATTATATTTATCAAATATGGCAAAATCATGTATTTCGACGATATTCATGTATATAAAGAATATAAATCTACAGCAGCAGTACACAAATGATCGGTTCTAAAGCAGATGAAAATCGTGGCTGAGCATGGATAAACGAGAGTTTATGTGTAATGTTGAGTAATCGAAGTGACACGAAGCGAGCGCATTCAAGCGACAGCGATGGCGCTAAACAAAGCTCAGTCACCTCGCTCTACAAACAGCCGCGTCCTTCACTAGAGAAAAATAAATGAGAGGAGAGAGAGCACTGGGTCGATTGACAAGGTCGCTTTCAGGGTCTCATTGGGCTATATTTAGATTGAGTACGAGTCGTCCATCTTGTTATTGTCAGGGTTTTATCAATGTTTCTCTGCACGGTGTAAGAAGACTTTGCGTTTCATGGTCTGATCTTTCCTTAAAGCGTCGGTTTGAAGCCTGCGTTTTAAAGTCGTTATCACGTATTAACCTTAATCTATGGTCTAAATACATTCAATACCATGATGCCATATAATTTATTTGCTTTCACCAGCCTGCACGTATTGAAAACCCCGCTAAAATTATACATTTCCTCTTCTATGTATGCAGATTTCACCTCGTGGTTCGCGCCTGCGCCGGAGCGACAAGGCCTTGCGGGTGAAGGTCAAGAAACAGACACTTCCGGTCGACACGGACGCGCTCGTTGCCTGGACACGGGAGCACGCGCATGCGCTGACGTCATACACACAGGTGCCCAGGGCCAATACCATCACAAAGAACCTCACTCTCGGTAGGTGGCCGTGGGAAACGGCAAGGGGGAGGGGAGTTGTGGTAGTGCTGGATTATGTTTGGTTGTGTGCACGTGGTTGAGATAGAGAGAGAGATTGTAATGTTAATCCCCGTCAAAACCGAAACACTGCTAAAATTGCTAAATGTCTTTTTTGTAAATCACACTTTTTTGCTGCATCATTCTTGTCACGCAGTAACACGGACCCATATTTCTCACTAAAACCACCACACATTGCGACATATATTACGGCAAATGGAGGTCACAACAATAAGGCCCCTTTCGCTTAACAACCTGGTCGCATCTGAGGCCGTGCTCAGTTTCTCTGCGAACCTTGCCAAGCGGACATCGATTCGGTGCAACACTGCAAAAAAAAAAAAACACACAAACATGACCTCATTACGGTTAAATCCATACAATGTGAAGGAAAGTGGATGAACTTACAGAAAAATAAGAAAGAAAGACCAAGGAATGATGTTTTACTATAGGCCTTTAGGTGAATTGTTCTCTTCGGTGATTATAGTGCTTTGGAATAAGTATAGAGCCGTGTTTCATGGTTTTTTGTTTGATGAGGTAAGGGGGTCATCTGCAAAAGAAAGGTAAACATCAAATTAAAATTGAGGATCCCTGTCTCTTTTCATCTCGCAGTCAAAAGAGCGCAGCTGCATATCCGCGGAGTCAGTCTCTTGTTAAATTTTGGGTGTGACCATACCTATCAAACTTCAATTCCAGCTTTATACCAATTAGGGCCATGGAAATACTTCAAATTATTTGAATCATGTGGGTAGTTAAGTTAAACCATTGTGCCCATGTCCTCTCCGAAATAAACATGCCGCATTTGCTCCCACTTGCGCAGTATTTGAGCCATCCGTACCGAAACTCCTTGCCGTACCAACAAGTATCCGCGCATTTGTCTTGCTCCTGTTGCCATGGCTACAATCGCCATTGACAACCCGGCAACGTGTGATAGCAACGCCTGGCCCATGAATCATCTCGGCGAGGAGGCGTCTCCCAGGGTTTCGCTTCACGTTCTTTTGCAGTCCACTTCAGCTTTTTTGGCGGAGCCAGATAAGACATTTGGGTTATCGTAACGGGTTTCTTTCGGAGCAATGTTTGAACGAAGAGAGGGTGAATATTTTTAGTTAAAATGAATGTTTTACAAACGAAATGTTCTTATGACAATACGAGCGCGTGTCTTATTGAAAACATTGATTTTTGATAATATTTCTTGTCTTTGTCCATCTTCGCAGCCTCACGGGTTGAACTTGGCTTCTACAGTTCTTCTACTTTATGATAGAGTTACTGATATTTTAGATACTTGAAGCCAATGCTATTTTAATGTTTGTTGGGGCTTGGATGATGTCTTATACCAAACGATAGCAAGAACCGACACCTCTAGTTTTGGAACTAATTTTAAACTCAAATTCGATATACCGTAGGTGACCACACCCTTACTCAAAGCCTCAACTTTTAATCAGTGCCTGTAATCGCCCTCCTTTCAAGACATCTCCGGGTCAGAGTAAAAGCAAGATGTGTAATGTTCAACGATTTGTTCCTCGTTCTTGCTTTAGTAGCTCTTATTTCTCTCCTCTTGCCTCCTCGCAAATTCTTTACTCTTTGAGTGATTGAATATTTCACTATTTATCACGTGTTTATATTTTTTCTGCTCCGGTGCCCGATCAATGGATGTGAGCTTCGGTTCTGATTGAGGACAAGACCTCGTTTGTGGATGGAGCTTCATGTATAATTTGTTCAATTGGCGCCTCGTTATTACTCAATTACTGTATGAATGGTCATTAATGAATGAGTGGATGTTATTAACTAGGCTAGGGTTGAGTTTTTTTGCGTCGCAAAAAAATAAAACTCATAGAATATTCATGATAATTGCGATAGTTAATTGATAAGTAATATTTGCACCGATTTTATATGGATGTCATCTGTATGTACCTAGTCAGTTAATAACAAAGTAATAATGTTCTTATTTAAAGAATCCATACGTGAATATCAACAAAATCATTGATGGAGAGGAAATGAAATTAAAACGAATATTCACTTGAGGTAGTCGATTACAACCAAAAAGAGGTCTCTTTCGTATCACTAAAAGAGAACCCCAGGTTTTGTATTTAAATATCAAGTAGCCCTTGTTAGCAGTCGTTGTTGATTTGATATTTATGTGACACTTTAGCACCCTGGATTCACATAGATTCTGATATTTATCCGCCTTGTAAAAAGGTTAAGTATCCTCAAGTCGGTTAATAAATAGAAATATAATCTCGTTTTTTAATCGCTGAAAAAAAAAATCGGAACAAAATCAGATTACTGAATATGGGTCATTTTTTTGTATCTATAAAAAGCAAAATAAAATCAGATTACTAAAATATAGGTCACATTCGATTGATTATATATCTGAGATTGTGTCACCTTGTCAGGGCCGCGCATACATCGTTTGCAAATATAAATTTTCTTAATGTTTGTTTTCTCTTTTTCTGCAGAGCGCCCCCATATGCAACGTACGATATACCTGCCTTAGACGAGCGGTCCACATCATTCTATGTCCTCATCCACCCTCATAAATATCTCGAAATTTAACTGTTTGACCTTAGATCCTGTGTTTGACCTTGACCCACTTATTGTTGCTGGCCGGAGGGCGCCCCGTTTGTAGCGTAAGCAACACCTTACACTTAGATTCACAACATCCGCAACTCTTACCATTATATAAACCTTGACCTCATATACCCCCTGTTTGACTAATTCCTTAACCCCATTTGACCTCCTGTATTGTTCACAGAGCCTGAGAGCGCCCCCATTTGCAACGTGAGCAGCACCCTGCAGACGCCGCACGGAGTGGCCATGTACCTCCAGACGCAGGTCACCCGGGGATGCGTGGCCATGGACAACGAGGATTTCAATGACAAGTGAGTGAATGAAAATAACATAAGATGTGAAGAACCCTGAGTTAAATTAGTTATTTAAATGAATAAAATGCGGCTTCCGCTTTGAAATTGGGGATAGGTTTAGAAAGGTTCAGTAAATTAATACAAATGTGCATAAGTAACGCCAGGAATACAAATTTTGCCAATGACCCCGCGAAGGGGAAGGTAAAGTAAGGGAGATAGGGACACGTGGGTTGAAATATTTACTTTTTTCTCAGCATAGATGTGTGTCATTTAGCAAAACTTGTAACATCAACATATTCATAAAAGTATCCCTTCCGATTAAATTAAAAGACCATATTGGCCTATAACACATAAATCATAATCGATTCTTACCGTTTCATCAAACAGGGACGTGCACATAATCGAAGTAAACACGCATCCCCTTTTACTCCCTCCACCCTTCTGCTAAAGAATATTTCTTTAACCCACAGAATGCATACAAATCCCCATCATGTTTACAGGGACGTGCACATTATCGAAGTGGACGCCGCGGACACAGCGCCCCCTCTCGGTGGAGGCCAAATGCGCACGACCGACATCCTTGTGGACATCACGTCACGTGCTAAGCGACCGCGACACAAGAACCTGTTGCTGCTGCTCAAAGCGCATGCGCCGGTCAGGTGGAAGGTGGTCACGCAGAGTCTGAGGGGCTCCATCTATATCATCGTGAGTATTGTGGGTTTATTATATTCGATCGATATATCATGTATATTTATGGAGATCCAGATATAACATCGTGAAGAGCAGAGGGTTTTGTTATGTTGAATGGATATAATACCAGGGTATAGCATAGACCGAGGGAAAAGTCAATTAGCCAAGAAGAAAGCAAATAGCCGCGGAGATTAGACCCTCCTTCGCCACTTTGACAAATGTTAAGGGGGCAAGAAATAAATACGAGGTGATTTGATTTGACCGGGAGATTTGCAACGCCTATTTTGGCCGGGCCAAATTTTGACTAAAATTTCTCTCTGGGCATATTAAGATTTATCACAGGTTCCGCCAAATTAAAAACAAAAACTATAACAACAATATTTGCCAATTGAGACTAACCTGAATATTTGACAAGGACCAGAATAAGAACAAGAGCCACTCCTCCCTATCTCAGAATCTAAAAGAACAATAAATATATAAATAAAACGAAAATGAAATTCCTTTACAGACGAGAACAACATTTTCCACTTAATACCTTGATGAAAAAATGGGATCAGAACTC
>LQRL01135023.1:5871-16205 GCA_001703475.1 Hydroides elegans | reverse complement strand
ATGCTTATATAAGCATATTTATAAGCAATCATGCTTATATCAGCATATTAATCAGCAAATTAATCGAGATGTGTTAACACCTATTTGGGGAGCCTGGTGCTTTGGGAATTGGCTTACAAAAGTAATCGTGCTTATGTAAGCATATTTGCTATGTAAGTTAAATGATATTTTTGTTTCACTTGCCTTGTCAGCTGCGTTTCAAAAGTATCTGGGATGTGCTTATATAAGCAAAATTTAATGTACCGTAATTACCGGTGTATAACCCGCGGGTTATACACCAATTTTACAAACAAAACACCCGGGTGCTGGTTATACACCGGTGCGGGTAATACACCGATTTTAAAAACATAGAACGCTCGATTTTGGATTTTCATGTAAAATAGGGTTCAATTTGGTAATGATTAATTGATACAATATCGGTTAAAATCTTTAGTTGAGCCCTTTACTATGTCTTTATATGAACTTTATAAGGGAAGACATAATTGCTCAGCATATACACAGCTTT
Source organism: Hydroides elegans (assembly GCA_001703475.1). Taxonomy (NCBI): domain Eukaryota; kingdom Metazoa; phylum Annelida; class Polychaeta; order Sabellida; family Serpulidae; genus Hydroides; species Hydroides elegans. Next base: position 15,700 of record LQRL01135023.1, on the reverse strand, counting down.
TGCATGGGATTATGGGGCAAATTTACAATTTCCGGAAAATAATAAATTTAGGGTGCGGGTTATCCACCGGTGCGGGTTATACACCGGATTTCAAAACATAATTCTTGATTTTCATGGGGTGCGGGTTATACACCGGTGCGGGTTATACACCGGTAATTACGGTAATAGAATTATCTTTTTACTTCATAGGCCGTGTCAGTTGCCTCTCAAAGGCATTTTGGATGTGCTATATAAGCGCGTGCTTATAAAAGCATATTTTCTTTAATTTGAGGATTCTTTTGCCAACTGGTCTCGTCAGTTCAAGAGATGTCTTCAGAAAGAAGTGAGTGATGATGCAAGATGTTACTCTGATTTTTCTTTCATCACATGATCTTATTTTTTCGCAAAATAGTTCGTTATATCCAAGTTAATTTCAGTATAAACTGACCATCCTGCATCTACGAATTGTTGAAGTTCACGGGGGATCCAAGGTCACTGACCTTCTAGTTCAAATTGTCATTGATTCATTTTAACAAACCCATTCTTTTCCCCTTTATCAGATGAAGCGATCCTCTCGATCGTCTATCCCGACGAAGATGACGATGACGACGCCCTGGAGAACTCCGTCTTAGAGAAGCAGCGCTCGCCCTTCGACAACCCCGGCAAATCCAAGATGGCCGTGTATCGGGCGAGGCTCGTCAGTTGCGGCAACAGGGATATCAGGGTGGCGTTGAGGAAGACCATACTCAATGTGAGTGTTATGGCTAAATGTTTATTCGTTTTTGCGCTTCCTTCATTATGTCGCGTAACAATGATGTCAACGTTCTTTCTATCTATCCATCTCTCTATCTTTCTATCTGCCTTTGTCTTTCAATCTCAATCTTTCTCCTTTCACTCAATTACCCTTTCACCTCTTCTACCCCTCGTTTCACTTCTTTCAATGTTTCATTGTCCCTATGGGTTTTTATCGCTCCCTTCCTTCTTCTATCACTACGAAGACTGGATTTTCTTTTGCCCGAAAACACATAACATTTTCTCAACGTGGAACGATCCTACAAGCCTCGAATGTGATCCATAACCCCGTTCTCCTTTAGCAAAGTACTGAAAAGATTCGTACGTCATAAAGAACGGTACCTGCATTACATAGCAGTTTCTCTCTACATTTGAATGCTATGAAGCATATACCAGATCGCTATCGCATATGCGTTCGTAATTTACAGGCCAACTTTCGAGCCTAAAGTGTAATAACGATTAAAAGCGTCAGGACCTTGATATGAAAGCATGGTTAATCACTGAAACCCCTGATATGTGTATTATAAAGGCATTGACCGTTGAACTTTTTCCTCGATCAAGGGAATGGAATGGCATCGATCCTATCATTTGCGCATTGCGTGTTATATGCCAGTCACCTTTCTGTACTGAGATAGTGCAGAGAGTTCCCATTTGCAATAGCCAGTTTCAATGCACTTCCAAGTAGCTCTCAACTTTACACATAAAAAAGAATAATAACAAAAGGTTTTTGTGTAACCGCTATTTAATTTCTTATTCAAACTTATAATCAAAATAAACTCGTCTTATTTGTTCCAAGCTTAATGTTATATTTTTTACTAAGAAAACATTTTTTTAAAATAGTACATCCATGGCTTTCCAAATGCCATGTTTACCCTTTGACGCAAGAATACATGCGTCACACATATAACCTAAATATTTCTTGTCTTATATACATACAAAGCGTGTATAGGTTAATTAGAACCCTTATTATCGGCGATTAGCCATTTCACTGGATTTCGCAGAACATAATCTGAGTCATTTATTATGATCCCGGGATATATCATTAGAGCGATGGAATGTGAGTTATGTGGCTTCATAAACAAGCTGCCAATTTGTTACTATTGAATATCTGTTTATCGGCTTATCAGAATCATGAATCTTGATTAATGAATGGCATATATTCATATCGGGTGCATACAGTTTTTCTCGCCAAAATACTGATAAGACAGAAAGTGATTCAAACGAAAACAATACGTCAAGTCTAGTTTCGAGACTTATTTATTTCGCCGGCCATTCTTCAGCCTTTGCGATCATTCCTTTATGTAAAATATATAGAAATTTAGGCCTTTAAATAAAGCATATATACACAGAACCTTAAACCAAAGAAAACGATTTGAACGCCCAAATGCATGCTTTTTACACAACGAGAGTCCATAAGCTTTCGTTTCAACCAACGAAAGCCAATACACATTCTTTCCAAAAGCCCGATTTTATAATTCGTTCCATTCTCCTTTATGATGTCACAGGCGTACGGCATCCGGCGCGAGCACCTGACGCTGCAGGACGAGCGTTGCGTGGCAACAGAGAACGCGACGCATTATCTACTAACAACGTCCTTCACCGATTGTGCCACGCGCAAGGTCGAGGCAAGGGACAAGGTCATCTTCGAAAACGCCGTGAGTACATGTGCACCTTTGTTGTTAAGGGGAGGGCAGTTTGGATGAGTGTGTCTTGGTCATACCAGTGAGTGCAATAATGTGTATGTTTGGAGATTGAGAGATGTAAGCATGTGTTATGTTGTGTGTATACGGATTAAATCGTAGCGAGAAGAGATGAATCTCTTAAAAGACACTTAGGTAGATGGTCTTAATGGGCATGTGGCACCGGTTGGTTAACGTTAAGGCGTATGTGACGGAAAAGGCTTGAACGGCGTTTGTTTGAACCGAACATTAGGTTGAAAGAGTCAAATGTGACAAAGTGGCGGTTTCACTACTTCATTTTGCTCATCATTGTGTTTGCCTCTTTTATTCCAGGTATTCATACGAAAGCTACCCGACTCAATTGACCTTGACCTTGAAGAACTGTCAGGGTCAGGTTATGACCTTTTTGCGGATGACCTTTACATCGATGACGAAGATTACGCGGGAAATGTCGAGAGCATCAAACTTGATTTCCAGTGCCCATATCCCCTCGGCAATGTGGTAAGTTTTCATGTTTGTATTTTCTTTATAGACAATATCAATATTTTGTCTTGATTTTCGCCAAATACCGGTATTGAAGATGAAAATATACGCCTAATTCTTCCAATTTTTTCCAATTATTTAGATATTGCACAACAAATCCCCTTGAGCTTGAATACATCATTAATTTGTAACGACATAGATTCTAGAACTTTATTACTTTATCGTGTATTGTAATCCATAACATCCTTTTAATCCTCTCGCATCTAACACTTCCCTGTCATATCACCCCATATCTTCTCCCCAATCACAGGACCGGCCGGACGTGGACTTCAGCCTGGACCTCTACGACAGCCAATACACCCAACCCATCACCACCTTTCCTTACGCCATGCCTCACACGAGCACTCGGCGCCTCTACGTGCAGGCAGGGGCCAAGACTGGAGCGGGAATGGTGTCACAGGGGGAGGAGGGGGATGTTGGGGTGATGCTCAGTGCTTGCTGGTTGTCCGATAGCCACCCGTTGTTTCAGAGCGAGATGCATCTGCTTGTGGATAACATGTGAGTGTTCGGGTTAGGCTGATCGAGATTGAACATTCAAATACTAAATATCACAATTACATACAATCTCGAGTTGATAAATTCATGGTCAAGACATGTATTAAGTGGATGTCAAGATATCGAGAACATAAAATATCCTATATATTTCGATTTTTTGTCCGAACTTGTTCTGTTTACAAAACATTCCTCGACTTAGTTTCTTTTTACGTGATTATCATTAGTTAAAAACTGGAAGATAAAGAAATAACAAAACGCATATCTATAAGAATAATTTAAGGCTGACATATCGTCACGCATTGCTTAAAAAGTGATTAGCCGATTCACAAAGTAATTACTAAAAAGAAAAACTCATGGTCTTCCCCCTTCCAGGTGCCCGATGGATGACTCGCTGCAGTGGCACCCTAGCGAGGCCTGGCAACAGCGCTTCAGCTTCGTCATGCCCCCTGGATACAGCCACGTGGCCTGCAAACTCAGCGCATGCGCAGTGCGATCCGGATCCATGCCGGGACTGCCGCGGGTGAGTGGTGTTGGGTTTTAGATGATTAGAAAGTGGGGAAGTAAATGTGAAAAGGGGAGTTGGGGTTTTAGAGGGACTGATGAATTATCAATAGTGCGTAAAGCAATCTGGTTTCCGAACGGGTCCGCCAAGGGTAAGAGCAAAGGAGGTCGGTTGGGGACGTGGAAATGAATTTATAATGTGATTGGTATGGTTTGCATTAAATATATGAAAAAAGTGTATATGACATGCGTTTAGTTCGCTCTTGGTGCCAGGGATGATGGGAGGAAAGAAGTGATAATTGCCCAGGTGTTTAGTTGTGGGCGATAATATTGGTTTGATATCAACCATTTATTTGTTGTATTATTTACGCACAAATAAATAAATACATTGCAATGTTCCCATATTCACTTTAAACACACTCCCTTTATATCCTCGTTTTTCTCTTCCTTTCATCACAGTGTCACGGCTGCGAGCCGCCCACCCCAAACGACACCGGCAACGATAACGACCTTGACCTTCCTCCATCATCCGTGACCCCTCTGACCTTGACCGTGGGCGCCATCTTGCAGCCCAAGTCACTTCCGCCCGCCCAGGCGATTCCCACGGGCTCCTATGGCGGCATCGTGGACGTGCGGGTTGATGTCAAGGAGGAGATTGGCTGCACTCAGGTAAAGGAGATGAGAGGGTAAGGGGGTGGATTAAAGCGGGGCTGACGCTTATATTTGGTGCAAAACATGATGAATCATGATTCAATGCGATAACCAAATAATGTGCGGCATCCAGAATATGTCACAGGGTGATACATTACGCTATTCGTTCACATTTTCGCATAATAATGTTATTGTGGCATGAGTTTTAAACGCTCTACAGATTGTGCAATTGAAAGAATATATACATATATAAAGGCCTGCCTTAAAAACCTCATAGAATCCATGATTTTTCAAAGTCATTGTATTCGCTGCCTTTTTAGATCGTTGATTGTTTCATATTTTTCAGATCGTGCAAGTACAAGGCCTGGACTCTGCGACCGTCGTTGGCATCGCGTTCGCCGCTTTCCTCATCGGAGTGCTGCTCATGCTGGCGCTATGGCTCATACACAAAAAGACAGGTGAGTGCGGAGGGAAGCAGATCCTATTTTGAGGTTGTTTAATAGAGAAATATGAGAGGAGGTTGAAGTCTAGGGGATTGAGATACGTTTTGTGTTGATAAAAAAAACAGGTGAGTGGGGAGTAAGGGTGATCCTATTTTGAGGTTGTGGAATAGAGAAATATAAGAGGAGGTAGGGGGTTGGTATCTCTTTGTGATTTGGTGGATTATGGAAAGGGTGAGGTCTGTACACAAGAAGACAGGTGAGTGCGGGGAGGGAGGGCGAAATGGTGTTTAGGTTGTCAATAGAGGGAGGAGTCGGGGATTCAGGAAAGGGAAAGTGTGGTGAGATAGAAATCTTGGTTTTGATGAAGTGGTTTATAAAACGGACAAAGGGATCTGGGGCGGTAGGGTTGGTGTTTGGGTGGAGGTGATCGGAAAAACAATAAGCGTGACATGGTTATACTTCATTTTAATCCATCTGAAGCACTTTAAACGTCAACGAGAATCTGCCAGATCAGTATATAAAGTCTAAAACTGAAAATGCGATATTTCCATCAAATATTTACTTAATCTCCACACAAAAAAAAAACAATAAACTTATTTTGTTTTTCCTTTTATTCTCTCAGCATACCGAGGGCGGGCCCGAGCTCGCTTCGCGGAGACGAGCGGAGAGTCGACGCCCAGCTCAACTGCGCCTATCGCCATTCATCAGGTATGTAGAAGCCCAATGGCCTTAGGGCTTGCTCTTGTTCAAAGTTAAAATGTTATTTGGGGTGATCAGGGCATCTCATAATTCCATGATATTATGTCGTGATATATTCTAAACTCATTTTCCGTGATATTATGTCGTGATAGATCTTAAGTATTTCGAGGAGCCAATGGAGAATATATAAGACTTAAAGAGCTGAAGGGGAGCTAGAATGTAATGTATCTTTTGGTATAATATAAAAGGACCAAAGTATCTGCGCCTGATATGGTTATAAGTTGCATTAACAAGCCGAATATAGGCTCTATATTTTGTCTCCTTACCTCTGTCTCTTTGATTTAAATATTCATAGCAAAATGTATTAACTTGATAGTTTATTCACTGTTTGCAGGTGAACCATCACTAGCCTCAAAGAATTCGCCAAAGTGTGACCTCAGTCAATATTCGCCTTCCTCTCAACAAACACCTCACATTGAAACGATCCAAATAAACGTCGTCGTCGCCTCAACTGGGAAATCCAAACCAATGCCTCATGAAATCTAAACAAAACCTCATTTAGGATACAACAAGGAGCTCACGTAATTCCAAGTGATATCAACTCACACGACAGGGAGAGAGCCTGTGGATTGTAGCGTTGGTTCAAGAGAACCAAAGCGGCGAGATCATTGGAAATCACCATACGGAATAATTTTTTAATTTCATAACATCACCCCTCAATGTATTTTGTCACACAAGATCGTACAACACCAAGGATAACCTTTCAAAATATGGAGCTTATTAATGAACGACCGAATAATAAATGTATTTCACGCGACATTAGGAAAATTACACAAAGAACTGTGGCAATGGTGGAATACAGATAGGCAACGAGACATGGAATTTAGGATATTTGAGGTATGATACTCGCACATATATAGGCATGATGATTTCATTTACAAGCAAAAGTACCTGCGATGACTAGCTTGGATATAAAGCACCGCTTGAAAAAGCATTAAGTCTATAGACTCCAGAATCTTCCAAGTATAGTGTAGCCTCTATGCGGTTCTGTATAGACTCTCATTCTGGGATTGAACGCTTACCTCGCAGCACAACACTTGAAGAGCCTTGTATTTATTGGGCAGCAAAAACGTAAATATAAACTGACAAGAAAAAAATATAAATTTAAAATGAAACACCTTAGACATAGCTAGAGGCATGCAAAATGTCGATTTCACGGATAATAATTCGAAACACCTGTGACGTCACTTAAGTTGGAGGTCAAGAAATAGTGACGTCATAACATCTCGTGTATGCAAAATAATGGTCCATAAGGTCATATATATATATATATATATATATATTAAAACTAAGCGGCAGCTAAAACACGGGATAAAAGCAAAAAAAATGAGTTTCAAAACTACTTCTAAATTGTTTCAAAGAAAGCCTTACCCAAATCTATAGCTCCATGGCATTCATATGATTCTGTTTGTCTTACAAATGGAATTATACGGCGAATTGCGGTACATTGATTTGTTTTAAATGAGAATACTCAGGAAGGGGTATTTTTTCTCGAAGGATAAATAGTTTCAACGTGCTTTTCAACAGATCAAATAAAGCATATTCGGGAAGTCGGGATGGTGGCGAAAACACACCGTATATACCGATATTAGCCTGTGGAAACTACATTACAAGCCGTGGTTATTTCTTCACTATTTAATTTAATCAAAGAGATACATAACTGTTTCATTTTCGTGGACCTGAGTCCGCCAATTTTTAGTTTCTACCTCGTTTCGTATTTTTTGTTAAGACTGCTCCAGTTATTGGTTATGGGCTACCATCCATATTTTGGGGAAAATGGACTACAAACTATATCGTTCCCTTGGGCTACAAAGCAAATAACATCGTGGGCTACCAGGAAGAAGAAACGCAGCGTGTAACCAACAAAAGGGAATCGGTACACATCGACAAACATCGGGGACAAAAGAACCCGGTGCATGAATTCAAAACTGTTGCAACTTGTTATGCTTTACTGTATATAGTGAATATTGCTGCAAAATCATCTTTTTTTTCTCTTGTATATAGAGCAGCTATTTGGATACAAGATTTTTGCCATGGCCAACCCTTGGAATCACAGAGAAATGAAGAAATATCATTTCAGCTGATTTTCAAGAGCAGATCTATAGTAGCAAATTCCTCATGAAGGGATTAAAAGTGAATAGGGTGAGGCGAACATTCATGGCAAAAAACGGAATGAATCAGTATTATTTAAGCACTTCACACAACCAGCAAGTTCTCTCTTTTAAACTACAGCCACTGTACCTTCGATCCAGACCTGTGCGAGCCATGTGCTATATTATGAGCATGTGAATGTACATTGATGACCAGTGGATGTTCATTTATGCACTCGTGGATGTACATTGAGGAACAGGGGGTGTTCATTAATGAACATTAATGAACAGTGAGTGAGGATGAGGGACCGCTGCTGGTTTCATAAAAAAGACTGTGACTGAGTGCCGCGTGAATTGTTTGTGTTTTTACTTAGACGTCTTACGGGTTAGATAGTGTTAAGAAGACTTGAAGTTGATTCGAACGCTCTTTTTCTTCTTTTTTTAAGGGTCACATAATTTTGGATTGAAGCATTATTATTCGATTAAACCTGTGATTTGTAAGCTTCCGATACGTATTGATTGTTAAGAATTCCGGAAATTTAGTTTTTGAGTTGACACAAAAATGAGACGGCCTTTACTCAAATGAATCTCCAGTTTTGTTGTTTGTTTATAGAAGCAGCTTGATTATTTCATATCTAATTTTAAGGTAATGTTTTGTTGTCAAATTTAGTTACATACAACAACAAAAACAAATAATTGATAATATACTTATGCATATTGTTGCTTCTTTTATAAAACATTTTAACCAATACCTCTCGGTGTTAACTTCAAATGGCTCAGTATGTTTGTTTGTAAACGTGAAATTAAAAAGAAAATGTAAATCGTTTCTACCATTTTGTGTTCATAATTTGTGTATGTCGTTTAAGATGATTGAAAGAAACTCGATTGCATATGCACTTATGTTAGGGGAAATATTTTCTTAATAATACCCGGTCATTTGTGTTTTTATAACTTTTATTGTTAAAGTGTCGTAGGAATAGATGGCTATTTTGTAAAAAGGCGTCGTTTAAGTGTTTTTCGGGTAACTGTGATTTCATAATTTAAAATAATATATGAGATATATTACTATGAAAAACTATTTAAAAAGAAAACATATATATTGTAATTCCATATATTGTAAGTTGATTGAATCAACTTAAAGTGGTGATTATTTCTTTACAATTCAAAACAAATATCTATAGTAGGAGTTTCACAAATTCTAATAGCAAACTTTGATTGATAAGTAATCGCTAATTCAATACAATTTACATGAAGTCGAATTGATGTTGAATTTATTCGTATTCTTTAAATGTTTAATTAAGAGAAATATAACTAAATACGGAATGAGAGTATTGGATACACTTTTGAAGGTTCATAGTTTGGAATTGCGTAGAACTATTTTTGTAGACATTGTACATAGTGTAGATATGCTAATTCTTCCCTGGACTCATAATTCTGTTTAAACGGCTCTCAGCATTGTACGTACGCTGTAATTTATTGAAACACATTTAATCATTGCCTGTGTCAGGAGAAAGCGAACCACCTTTAAATAATTTTGTTCGTGCTATGTTTGGTTGTATCCTTTTATACGTGTTTGCCCAAAACAAATCGTAACAACTTTGGGAATGAATTTAAGGATGATGCTGTTATGAACTCTAGCTAATTAAAATTAGAACAATTGCTAAATGGATACATCATTCACGACGACAAAATATTTGAAAAATGGTTCATTTTCTCCATCGTGTTGTGTTTACATTAAACTGTAACCCTCAGGTGTTTTGTAATAAGGATGTTTTGTTACCGACAAGTATGAAAGCGAGTAATTACTGTACTCAGTTATCAATATTTTACTCATTTTGGTTTGAAAATATCCCAAACTCTTCGATATACAGTAGTATAAGTTAACTATGATCATATA
>LQRL01135011.1:0-10050 GCA_001703475.1 Hydroides elegans | reverse complement strand
GGTGTTGAATGTTGCCAATGTTGATGAAATGTGGTCTTTTGATTGCCACAATCCATAAAACACTATGTCCTGTGTCTGTATTTCCATTTCATGAAGCTTTCGTTTCCGAGATAACTCTGCTTTTTCGAAGGCTTCGCGCTGTTGGACAAGTTTTTTGTCCATTATTTCCTGTTTGCGTTGCATGAATGCCTTATGCAATGTTCTGGCCTCCGTACGCGCGTCATTGTATATCGAGATATTCTGTGATTGCAACCATTCACTTGTTTTATTCAGGCTAAACATGATGTAGGCTTCTGCAGAAATCGTACTGATGTGAGGCTTGGAGCGCAGAAGACCATCTAGATAGGCAAAGACCAACTCTGAAAACTTGTTGTGCTTCGGAGCGCTCTTTGTAGCAGCAATGAGGTCACTGGATGGATTCTCAAAGACGCCTCCCTCGAGGTGATCCTTGAATTGAACTTCCAATAACTTAGAAATAGCGGGCAATATATTTCTAAGAATGATTTCCACATCCACATCGTGTTTGGACGGTGCCAAAAGGCTTTCATAAATGGCGTCTTTCTTCACCTTGGTCTCATCTTTGAATGGTGTCTCAGTTCCTTTCATCAAAATGGAGGGTTCTCTTGCTACCTTTTCCAAATATTGAATGAGATTGGCATAGTATTCGTTGGCTTGGAGCACTGTGATGTCCTTTCGCTCGATACTATTCCATAACGGCGTAGTGATGAACTTCGAAATTAGGCCTAAAGACTTGGTCCCAGCAACGAAAAATGGAATTGTCAGATCATGTAATACCCATGCACAGGATTTGTGGTTTTGAAGAAAATCTATCATCTTTTCATGGAAGAAATACACAACACCAGCATTGTAAAACAATATATTAAATCTATCCCGCGAAACCGTGTAATCGGTAAGGCTCTCATGTTATGCTCCGTGAGGAAATGCGCTATATATGTCATGAATGGTCCATGACAGCCACTTTTATCATCACCACCGTATGAAAACGCCTTACACGCAGTACGTATCAGTCGCACTGTACCACTTTCGGATGCCCTCTTGAAATGGGAATCGTATATAGGAACTTGGTCGAATTGACCCGATTCCGTTTCCTTCAGAGTTTTCTCGGCAGTTTCCGCAATATGTACTAACGAGTGAAGCCCACAAAAGAAATTGTTCAGTTTGGAAAGACATTGCTGGTCGTCAGGAGGCATTTGTTCCCAGTCTTTGTACACTAATGGCAAAATATCCTTTCTATATAGTTCGAGCATTTTATTAAACTTGAGTTCACATGCTGCTTTGTCTGTAACCGTATTTCTTATATGAGCTAGTATCTTCAATGATATTTCACTTTGAGTAGTGTTTATACGCGAATCAATGTCGAACAAGATTTCTTTGAATGTATCTAGAGTGTCCTTTGCTGATTTAGTAGCAATATCACGCAATCCTAACACGTAACAACGTCCATCACTGTCGGCAACATGATAACCCATATATTTCTTACCATATTTCGATGTCTCGTCGGATAAGAGACTTGTATTTTCTTGCTCACTGACAGATGTTGCTATTTGTTTTTGAGATATAACTAGTCTTTGAATATTCATATTCGCTACTGTGGAAGTAGAGGGTAACCGATTCGCTCTTTTATCCGCTAACCGTAAAACTTTTTCTATGACCGGGCCAACATTTTGAAGAGGAACATGATTTTCTAGCAGGCTATAAACACAGTTCTGGCAAGCCTCGGTATAGCGACTCTTATCTTCGTCATATAAATTGACTTCGCTTTGGTTCTCACTAGATAGATATTCGCGTAACCACTCATTTTCACTACGTAACTCATTTCGTTCAATTATTGTTTCACGGTGTTCATCAAGCATTTCCTCAAAATCTTTCACAAAACTATCAACACCTGCTTTACTATTCTTAATTTTGTTTTCTTTCTCTTTCAATTTTTTGCGATAGTATTCTTCGCGACCTTTGACATTTCGCAATTTCGTAGCTTGGATTTTAACAGTAGATTTCAAACATTTATTTTCTAGTTTAAGAGTTTTGTTTCGATGATCCACCTGATCCAACTTGATAACCTTATCAGTTAAAACGTCTATTTTTTCTCTTACATTTGTTATTTTTGTGGTTTCATGTTTAAGGTCACTTAATTCTTTGCAAATAGATTTATCCACATCGAGCAATGTACACTCTTTGGCTTCTTTTACAACAAGATCGTGCTGAACAGACTGTTTCTTTTTAGCGACTGATGGAAATGAGAAGGGAGTTTCTAAGAATGTCTGTAAAACCTCTTCGGGTATTCTATTTCCACGCTTTATAATACTCGCACGCTCATTAAGCATTTTGACAAATTTGTATCTGTATGACCTTTTATCTGGCTTATCAGTTCCATTGACTTGGTGCGACTCTACTAAAAAATTAATTGTATGCTCCTTCCCTTTATTTGTGAAAAGGTTGTAGACAAATTCGTTCGTGACAGCCATCTTCAATTAATCAAACTTTACCTTTCGAAAATGCTGGAATCAAATAATAATAAGAATAATTACGTACTATAAATGACCTTTTCATGATTTGTATAAAATATAGAAATACACATTTATATAATAAATATATTTGAGTGATATTTTTTTTCGGATATCGCCTAGAAAATATTATTACAACGTTAAATGGGCGATTCCCGATGCAAAAAGCATCTGACAGCACGAGAAGCCATGTATTACATGCTAGTAGAATCACCAATTATCGCCCGCAAAATGTAAACAAATCAACTATCGCTCAAAAACAGATGGGGTGTCTCAGAAAATATCGTTGTGCTTGATTGTGCTAGGGTCTGTGAATAAAATAATCATATCACGAGAAAGTTAATATTCTACTGCATCTCGTGTACATGTGCCCAAGATTACCCACCCTTTCATTTTCAAGAAATTATTCATTGAAGTGAGCAAACTTTTCCCGTTCATATGATCATAATTATAACTAAAAACTATATTTTCTTAAAATGACATAAAAAGTTTAACATTCGTTTAATGTTCCATCACATTATTTAAGTTCGTCGAAATATTTTAAACTTCTTTTTAGCTTCTTTAAATTTCATTAAAATTCGTTATTTTATCTCTCTGAATTCACTTTTGTGTTTTTTCAGAAAATGCCAAAGTTTACTCATCAAAAACATTTTTTCGATCGGTCTTCAAAATAGCAAATTTATCTAAACTAATAATTTAAAGTTTTAACTACCGATGAAACCAAGTTATTTTTCATATATATACATAATTATATCCATTTCAAACATTTAAAGATAACATGTTTTACATTGTGTCAGAATGTAAGGGCCAAAATGTGATTTCTTCTGGAATCGCTACTATAAGTAAGTAACTGCACTTCCTATTAGGCAAAACATAACGCAAGTGGTGCAACACCTTCGTGAAGGCTATACTTTTTACCTAAATATATGGTACTAAATTTATTGTAATCTATAGTAATTTTCCTTGATATATGGCTCTTTCTTTTGGATATATATCAGTGGGCGCACTGAGAACATCTCGGGCGCACTTTTCGAGAAGGAGTACGCCCGTGGGCGCAAGATTTTGTCTGGCCAAATGCATCCCTGGATACTTTGCGATACTTTTTTGAATAATACCTTGCTTACCGGTATATTTTTTTCATATGTATGAAATTCGTCGTGCGACTAACTTTTCCCTCGCGCGACTAACTTTTTGAAGCCAGTCGCGCGAGCGCGACTAGAAATTTTGCTAAGGGTACACCCAAGGATATTCCTCAAAAAATATATTACGAACACATAAAAAGTTTTACAAGTGTAAGGTCTTCTCTGTTAACTTTGGACGATTCAGGATTTGTCTAGGATTTTTGTGATAAGTACTCTGACGAATAAAACCAATAACCGGGCGCCTTGCAAAAACAGATAATCATTCAAAAAGTTAATGTTTAAAAGGATGTGAACCAAGCTTGACAATGGTTTAAAGCGAAACTAGAACTGTACATTGATTATACCACAGTATAATGTTACACCTGTGTCCCTAAGTTGAAAAACGGGTCCTAATTTGAAACACTTTTTTTTCAGAGCTCGAAACTCGATATTTTCGCGGGGGCCCGGATGGCCCCCGCTCTTAAAAATCAGGGGACCCAAACTAAAATCCGTTGGCCCGAACATGTAAATATATGTAGAAGGCCCTTTGGGCCCCCGACCTCTAAAAACCGGGGCGCCATTCGGAAAATCCGGATGCCAATGGCCACTGGGCCCCCGTGAGTTTCGAGCCCTGCTTTTTAGGCCCCAATCCCAAAGGTTGGGGGCCTATAGATTCGGGGTGTCCGTCCGTCCGTCTGTCCGTCCGTCATCGATTCTTTTCCAGGCTGTATCTTTGTAACGGATGGTCGTAGTGACCTGGGAATAGGCTCATATGAAATGTCTTGGACTGTAGATGTGCCTTTTGACAGTTTCGGCCATATTCGGCCACCGGAAATGGCCGATTTTGGTCAAAATGTCCAATAACAGCGGTTTTTCGAAATATAGGCTTTTCCAGGCGGTTTCTCTGTAACGAATGGTCGTAGAGACATGTGGATAAGTTCAAATGAAAGGTCTTGGCCTGTAGGTGTGCCTTTTGACAGTTTCGGCCACCGGAAGTTGGCCAAAAATGCCAAATATCTCGGATTTTCCAAAACATGGGCATAAACTAGAAAGTCAATACCATTTCGAATCGGGGGCGGTTGGGGCCTTTTCGTGTTTCACCATTACTTCCTTGTTAATAAAGTTGCTCCAGATTATCAAAACTATGCTGAAATACACTGAAAACGTCCCATATGTTTTGTAAAAAAAAATACATTTTATGAGATTTAAATTAAATTAAATTTGGCCCTTAAATATACCAGACTGTCTTCAATCAGTTATTGTCTACAATAAATGTTTATGGTTGAGCTATTACTGAGCTTCAATAGCAATTTCTTAAAAGCCTAGCTAAGGACTGTGCATGTCTCTAATATTCTGTTTCCAGACATTATCAGTGGCATTTGTAGATCGATTTAACATTCCGGAAAAAGAAAACCGAGCATTAACATGGATTTGTGGTCGAATCTGGATCTTGCGTCGAATACATCGACTCAGTGGCCACATTCTACAACGCCATTCCATGTGGATCCATCAGTTGAGGTGAGAAACAAGGGATAAGAAAGATTACATTATCATGGCTAAATTCTAAATTGTTGCCTGACAAATCCATTATTCTTAACCTTGACTCCATGGAAAACAAGGTTTGAGTAAGTTCATCTGTATTCAGCTAACACTAGAAAAAAATAAGGAAGACACAAAGGTAGGAACACCTGCATAAAGTAAGCACAACTTTTCAAATGGGAATTGAATACCCCGCACTTTCTTCGTAATATTTATACCACGAACTGAGTCGATCCAAAAGGTTGGGGGCCAATAGACTAGGGATTCCGTTCGTCTGTCTGACGGTCATCGTTTCCTTAAGCAGGCTGGCAACATTGCGCGGGCAGTTTGTAGAGGCGTAGTTATTATCAAAGTTATCATTCTTTGCTACCTTTAAACGAACCTGGTACATTTTAAAGGTATATTTCGCAAAAACCTGCAAAAAAAAATATGTTCAAAACATCAGTATGTATGGGCTAGAACTTTTGAATGGAGTGATGTAGAACTTAGATGTAGGCTAAACAACCTGCACGGAATTATCTTTTGATTTTTTTACCGAATGCGGTTAGCTAGAAGGGGTTTAAATAAGGTATTGTATCACACAAAAGACCAAAGGCCTCTACTTCTTTGAATGTATGCCCTGTTTGTCTTTCGCAAATGTTTTCTTGGTTATAAAAGGGTTATTTTATGCTACATCCATTCACATATTCTCTGTTATCAAAAATTGACTAAAACTTAGAAAGGTAAATGTTACACAGTGGAAAAAGGCTAACGATAAAGTAGATCTATATATAAATGATTCCAATCTTTACAAAAATATAAGCAACTAATCCACATTACATATCCTGACTTATTTCCAGTTTAGTGGTTCTCAAGGTTAAAATCCGATTTGTTGATTAGCTGCAAACTGTAATGCAGTGACTCATTGTAACCATGTGATCATATGAGAGAAAATATAACCCATAAGCATGAGACTATCTGATTTCCTGGATAATCAATTATTTATAGAACTCGAAATTACTCATAACCTGATTTAAATATACTCAAATAGTTAAAAAAACGCGTGGTTTCAATCGTGTTTCTTATTAATTACAATTCGTTTGTTCCAAATATTAAATGATTTTTGCGATAATTTTGCAGTAAGTGATTACTTATTGATACAAACAAATGTAAACAAAACCCTTATTTTTTCCCACACAAAGTGCGCCAATGTCCACAACTACCCACCCGCCGACCGCTGCAGCTTCGTGAAACACGTGGACAAATGCGCAATTGATGAGGGACTGTTTGACTACACGCAGCTCATTTATTGCACATTTTCACCCGCACTCGTGCCTTTCGCCGTGTTTTTGCTGGTGAGTGAAATTGGAGTTGGCACATTTCAGTTGCTGGTGTTATGGTCAGTTATGGACTGTTTGGTCTAGGAAACGAAAGAATGAGATTAAATGAGTATCGAACTCGGAGCAATGCGATAAACCAAAATTAAGAAATCATGTATGGTTTGTAATTTTTCATGAACACTATTCATGTAATAGACTTCTATAATGCGTTGCTGCATAATGGTATGTATAAACGTATGAATTATTTCATTTTTCGCAAAACGAAACCCTACATAATACATCATGTATACTGTTTCGTAATGTACCAGTATTGTGAATAGTTGTTATTTCTAACATTCAATTACTCCGTTGTATAAGCAACCAAGGGAATAAAGAATGTCCTCTAAACAATGAAAATGAAAACTTAAAAAGATAAACAACGTATTAAAGAAATGTGACCTTCAGATATAGCTTGACTATAACTCTTCGGGGGTTCACTCTTCTACTTCACCCCTTTGTATAATTGCCATGGCCATATTTAGAGCCTGTTGTTATTTTCAATTCTCTTTATAGTTTATCATGAAATAATAAATATGATAAAACCCTTTAAATGAAATACAGCTCCAACACCACTGGTTTTAAAAGTCACCAGTATGGCCTGGCCGTAAAACTTTTATATAACAATGTCATCTGATTTATCTAATACAATGTATTTGTGATTATCTGGTATCTTTTTCGTTTACGAAAATGGAGCACATTATATTTTTGGTCGGGTTTTAAGAAAATAGTTTGTCACTCGCATAACTTTGTTTTAGAACCTATAAACAAACACAAAAAGTATACCATAATATAACACATAACATGAAGTTATTTATTGGCGGGTCAAACATACAAAATGTTAATAAAGTTTTCAATAAACGTTTAAAAACTTAAATCTAGAATTTCACGGAACCTCATGTTTTGTACGTCCCTATGACGCTTGGGTGCCGATTTCCTATTGGCTAAAGCGACACGTGTCAATCACACAGCAAGCAATAGAGTTGGGAGGCGGGACATTGTCGCATTATGTGACGTACGTATTTATTGCGTCAAAAGGCAAATGCAGCATTTGGAAAGCCTTTCTTATGTTTTGTTGATTAGAATGATTGCAAGCATAAAATGGTATCGTTTCAGTAAAGATTCAATAAAGAAAGATATATTGGATAGACTATCCATGGCAAAAATCAATGAGACGGTTATATCTTGCATATCATTCGATTTCATTTCAAAATAAAGATAGCAGATTCATATGCTCTTTTGAGCATAATATCACTCTTGTTTAATATCAAATTTATTTATTTATTTTCCAGATGCTATGGCTGGTTTTCCTTTTCATTGCGATGGCGGTTTCAGCCGACGACTTGTAAGTGTGAAGTGCAACCGTATGTTCCTCCAAAATTTATTATGGACATTTATAAATGAACGGGGTTCGCTTAACCCAATTTTAGGGTCGTTTTTAATCGCATTTAGTTTACTTTTGTATGAATATTGAATATGTTTTATAAGTTTGCTTGATAAAAATTGAGGTGTTTATATAAAAAAGCACATAGTACGATTTTATCAAGGAGCTACTTCGTGGAATTTTTTTTTCGACTTTAATCCTTATTTAGGCCACTCATGTGATTTCAGAACAAAACTAAATAAACAAGGTCAACAATGCAAAACTATTATGAGAATGGTTGCATTGATAATTATTGAATAAACCTAAAGACGACATGTTTTAGTGTTACATAGCTTTTCTTCAAAGTTTTTTAAACCAAAAACTGATATGAATAAGTTCTAAATTGAAACCACATCTATAAGTATTTCTGTTGCTTTCAGCTTTTGTCCGACACTTGTGGTGATTTCCCGGCTTCTGCACATGAGCGACAACATAGCTATATCCTTTTCTTGAAAATAAAACGTTCATATATGTGAAGCTAACCGCTGCAGTCATTTCAAATGTGATAAAGATAGCTTTCAGTTTCATTTGCCAGTACTGTTACATTTGTGTATGAAACTACAAATTTAATATGTCAAAACAACCACACTAGCCCTTAAATAGCGACTTATTTAGAATGAAATGCCAAAATGGTCCTAAACATAAATGACCATGAATTAAAAGATGAATAAAAAAAGTGGAAACAGCAAACTTATTTATCCTTGATGTATGACGTCTCGGTGTATTCCCTGCCTGCTTGCACTAGCACATTTCAGTTAATAACATGAAAACAGATTGAATTGAATTGAACATTATAGAACCAAAAATGTAATCAAAAATTGAAAATATTAATAAAAAACAACCCAAATTTCCTTGACGTATGACGTCACGGCGTGACACTGTTGGCGCTAGGCAACGGAGCTCCTGACGTCTTTTCTGCGATTGCCGTTATTCGCAATTCGAAAAATGGCGAAATCGGACTCGCCATAGGAGCGCTTATAGGTAAGTTCAATGAAATGGTGTGGTTGTGAAAATCGGGTAAACAATTGGAATATATGTAAAAAGTTCTTTATTAATGAATTATATCCAACCAAAGTTAGTCGACGTATCGGTTTTCTCGAATCGATTTATTCCTATTTTGCATATGAATCAGGAATTTTTATAAGACACATTTTACAGAGCATAATAATTTGAATTAGGAGCATAACCAGCATTAGGATATAGAAGTGTATATTTATTATCTTAGGTGGCCTTGTCACAATCGTTGTACTCCTTAATTTGCATCTAGAAATAACATCCAAGATTTTTTTCACATCAGAAGATATTTTCTTTCGTTTTTACAGGTGCCGGGGTGTTTGTCACAACCGTTGTATCTGGCAGCATCTGCCTCATCAAACCGTTCCACATGGCTGAGCGGCCATTCTTGCGTGATGTCATATTTTACATCGGCGCCATATTTATGACGTATTGGGTATTGAATAATGGCATCATCACGCTTGGAGAGTCAATAGGTGAGACGGTTAATATAATAACAAATATTGAAAAATCCATTTCTGGTGGTACCCGCTTAGCAATTTTAGATGTTTTAATTTTGCTTTTGGGACTCTTAAAATTATCTATTGGATGTATTGATATAATTGTATTTTGTGCATCGCCGATTGTCCTGTAAATCTATGTCTATTGCCGACCCTTACATACCCCTTCCTCTTTTGCCATTTAACATCGCGATGTACACACGTGCTTTGAAGTACACTCTTAGTTTCAACCGCATTGCAGGCTACATTGTTTTTACCTCTACACATTTGGTGCTGATGATCTGATCACTCATGAACATTCGTCATTTTGCATTCTAGGTTACATTGCTCTGTATGCCATCTACGTTGTCGTCGTGGTGCTCGGTCGCTACATCTACCAACGACATCGCGGACCCCCACCGGCGCCTCTGGTGACTGTGGTGGATGATCCATTGGTCGATGAAGGTATACGAGTAGATATATATATATATATGAACAGGGTTCATACATGTCATGGAAAACCTGGAAAACCTGGAAAAATATTTTTGTCATGGAATGTCATGGAAATGTCATGGAATTTTGTTTTTCTGGAAA
>LQRL01135010.1:6287-19010 GCA_001703475.1 Hydroides elegans | reverse complement strand
TTCAGGTTTTTTCAGGTATTTTTGTAGTTTTTCATGACTTTTCATGACCAAGACGGTTTTTCAGGTTTTTGCAGGTTTTTTCAGGTGCGTGGTCACCCTGTAATATACCATTTTTGATTTTTTTCTTATAAGAGAACATCCAAGAAAAATGGCGATTGATCCAGTTTTCATACGATCAAAGGTTAAGTTAACGTAGGTATTGAACAACAAAAACAAATCATTGCATTAAAGCATAGAATCAAGGCAAAACAAGAACATAACCAAAATAATAGGCCGACTGAGCAACAGGTCCATAAAGTGTGAAATTGACCTTCACTTTTGACCTTCATGTAAAGAGTCGAACGGCAATCAAGTGTTAGGGATATCAACATAGCGTGTACAATGAGATGAAAGACACGGTATGATCGCCAGGCTCCTTGTTGAGTGGTGGGAAAAGCAGCCGGTCCTTTAGATAATATTTTGTGAATATATATTCTAATCAAATGCCTCGGATCCAACTAAACAGAACGTTGCCAAAGAGATTTGCAAAGTTTTGCATTTTTCCGTTTTCTTTTCGACTTTTATTAATATGACAAATAAAACTTCAGCATGTAAATAATTTTATAATTTCAAATATTTGTCCTTTGAAATTAATGAATGAAACCGTCAAAATTAGTTGGATGATGCTTAAATAATTGTGAGCTCTGTACGAGCGCATATTGTTTTGAACGATCCATAGAGCCAAACATATACAAAACAGCAAATACTTTACCCGAAACCCCGAAAACAAACTATTTTTTTTCCAATGTTGACGCAAATACTACGCACTGGTCCGCCACAAAATCCAGAAAATTCATTGCAATCTCGAGATATTCACTTCGATATGTCTATCTCGAATGAGAAGTTTTCGGTGCTATCCATTCGTTTCAACCAACAAGCACGGATTTATTTGCCTTATATCTTGAAGGGCATCATTCAGATTTATCTATAAGAGATTCATCTTGACAATCCCTTTAGAAAACAAGAGTATTTGTGAGTTTTGTAATTTAATGAATAGGCGTAGAAACCAGTGTAAGTCTCAATTCGTCTAAATATGTAAGTGAGTGGTGAGTAGAAAAAAAATAGGTTTCGTCGTCATGATAAATTAGATCGTAACGCCTATGGGCCTGTTTACACGGGAAGCGCTACCATACTAAAAGATCTGAGACCAAGGCTTGTTAGAGATCCAGAAACAATCAACTATTGTCAATTCCTCATTCACAGAACACATATTAGAAGATTGCTAAAATATTTTCTATGTTCGTATAGAAAAGTCATTTGCGAAGATATAGTTCTCAGTACATACGAAGCAACGTTAATTAGCCTGATAGCTCTTTCAACCACCCGACCCATCATTTTCAAGAACAAACACCTCGGAATCCTCAAAAACAAATCGCATCGCAACAGTATTGTTGAGATAAGAAAGCGCTTCGATATGTTATGAAATGCGGAGAATCCCAATACGTCTTGTTGCCTTGTCTCTCTGCGTTCTATCTATTCCATCAATCGGGTGATTCCGCGTGTTACGTTTCATAATATTGTGACGGCGGCCAATAGGCGCGTTTGGCTTCTTTTGCGCTGCTTAATTAATCGGTTGGCACATTTTGGCAGAAAGTGATGGCCCGAGACATTTTACTGAATGGGTCGGAAAGTGCTCCAAGCGTTTAAAGTGGTAGCCTTTTGTATATAATACACATGAACAAATGTCTTCATTAAGCCCTAAGACAATCGTAAATGTCGATCACATAATCTTGGTATATATGTATAGTTGTGGACAATGATTATAAGTTGATTATAAGATATTTCGACAATCGCAAAAACATCAAGTTATGTAAACTAACGAGAATTGCTCTTATTCTAAACGGTCGTTTTCAAACTACAAACAAGACTGTTCAATGACAGTATCCTAGCTTGCATTCTGAAATATGAATCCGTATTAAACTTCAAAATCAATCACCTCATCATACCATGTAAGGATTTGGGATTCCATACTTTTAACCACGTTATATTGTTGTACAAGCTTCACATGAAAGTTTCAGAGTGTTGTTCTCAAAGACCCACTGATTGGCATATACAAGCCAACGGTGCTCTTTATTCAGACATATCATACAGCGCCAAAGCGTTACAAACTTATTAAGACCAAGGCCATTCACTTCAAAAGCCAACGGATTCGGTTTGTACTCATTAGTGGAACGATGAGTCTTATGAACTGAGTTTGTACTTGAATGAGTAGTCCAGTTGTTGCTACGCGTTTATTGTGATTTAGATTGAGAAAAATGCCTTTCTTCACTTTTAACATTCAATCTATCGGCTCAATGTCTATGAAATCCAGAACGCCCGAAAATGTGTAATGGTTAACTCTGTGTAGTCATGACCTACTAGTATATTATATCGAGTTATTCCAATGTGGATAATTGGTTTACTGGTATGACTTGCATTTTACATTTTCTTTGATAACTCCAAAAAAAACTACAACATACACATGATTTCCATTAATATCGTCTAAAGGTCAGCTTCTAAGTTGTGAAATTAAACAAGACATGTCTTTAAGAAATGGGAATGGGAGGTATCCATTGTATTGCTTACAAAATCGGTGTTTTTGCAGTAAATATTCACATATGTTTTTGGACCCCAGTATTCCAAACAAATGTTTTATTTATAAACCCCTCCCAGACCAAAGCCGCACAAAGGGTATCTCCACAGACTGCTTGTTTGTGAAGCCACATTGCTTAGCATTGTCCAAGTTAGGAAATGTGAGTTTTTTCCTCAATACTGGACCTTAGTTTTCTGCGCAAAGACGGTAAGGAACAAATGTCCAATATCTAGACTATCTTTTTGTTTGTTTGAGACATGATGAGAGGCATTGTCTTGCAAAAAGCACAGAGGTCCATGATGTCACTTGACAACCAATGTCACATACAAAATACAACTATTTCATTACATAGCAAGATGATGACTGGCACTATGTTTATAATCCATTAATTTATATAATAATGAAATAGCTAAACAATCACAAACGATAATTTTGATAATCAGCCAACTGAATCAGCCAGAAGTTAGGTAATTTCCCAGACCACTCACCTATCGGCCGCCCCTCCCGGTCGTATCTGCGTCACAGTAAGCGGCCTGCATCCGGCTGGGTCGGGATCGACGCCGCCTCTCAACGTGAAGCCGTAGCTGTCTCCGTCGCGACCGTCGAGAGACACTTCAAGGCGCTTGCAAATCACTGAGAACGTGCTCTGGGCTGCAACAAAATTTGAAAATGAGGTAAAATTATTTCTTATTCCGATAACACGATTTAGCGGTAAAGGAAAATCGATGAAAACGAGAGGAAGTTTTGCCGAGTTTTGCTATTGGTAGAACATATTCTATGTATATGTACAATGAGTATATTTGTATAAAGATTCATTTTTGCGAATGAAAAACTATAAATGCTATATATGGAAGCGAGACCAGCTTTAATAAAAAATCCAATTTGCTGCTGCTCCACAAAAATATACGGAAAAAGACATGTATCCATCGCCATTCTACAATTCCCATGAAGGCTAACTCATCGCAGAGAAATATGCTTGATATGTTGAGTTGTCAGAAATTTATTACACGAAAGAGGAGTGTTATGAGTTTGTGTTATTGCATTCCTCCTCACACACAAGGTATTTGTTTACAGCTTCTGGCAGCACAAGACAATAACAGGACCTGCCACAAAAAATTGGTTTGAGTATAAGATGGCATTTTATTTTACCATTATTTGGAGATGCCTTGTTAAATCTAAAACAAAACCAAAGAAACTTTGACAATAAACCCTCGTTGCGACTAGAACTTACGTGTATCACAAAGTGTTTTATAACCGTAAACTAATGAAACAACTACACAATAATCCTCAATTTAAAACTCAAAAAGCATAATTTTCATCAATTATAAATAACAGACATCATCAACAGGCCTACATATATTCAAAATTACAACACAACTTCAAGACCAATCAAAGCTCTCTCTTACGTGGGTCTGGCAGGTCGTACTGAATCGTGAGCGTCATGTCGTCGTTGGCAGTTCGCAGCAGATTCACGATCTCGTCGTGTTTCATCGTCGTCGTTTGAATTCCATTTACAGCCAGGATGTAGTCGCCCTCCTCCAATACATCGCTCCTGTGGGATATGGAAGATAGTTTGATTTTAAAAGATACACTTGCAGGTGAAAGCGTTCGGTTCAAATGCACTTTCATGGCAAAACGTAATACAGTCGCCCTCCTCCAACACATCGCTCCTAGAAATTGAGATTTTAAAAATAAATTCATATCTATACATTTTTACTCTAAATGACTATCAAACTGGAAGCATAACTTTGTAACAAAACTTTCCGTTTTCTGGAGATACACTTCCCTTTTTATTATGGCTTGATTTCTGGCGAATACTAAGAATGTTCTAAGAATTGTGTTTGATGTTGGAACTGTCGGTACTCACCTAAAAGCGGGTGGGCTTAAATTTACTCATTTTGAGCACTCTAACGTCATGATTTCGTATTCATGAGTCAAAATACTAGTCCATGCTTTGAATAGAAATGTTTGTTCCACTTATTTCACATTTATCAAATTAAAACAAGGTGCATAGACTTAACGATCACTGAACTGAAGGCAATATCCTTACCCTGGTCTAGTTACCCAAAAATACAAACGTGCACATACTTCGCCAGTTACGTTATAGCAAAACTAATCAGGTTTGGCAAGTCCCAATTAGTAACTAGCAATCAACTTATTTTAGTCCAAAAAATATCCATAGATCTATGTGTGCGTTCCCCTTGCTCCAGGTATGCAAGACATACTACTCTGATTTTTGTTACAAATTAACCACACTTAAAATTACTTACTCGATTTTTTACTTAGTTAAACAAATGTTATTCTCGCATATAACGCATTTCTTATTTAATCGAGTTTGACACAATGAGAAACCCGAAGCTCTAACCTGTGGGCGATGCCTCCTGGCTTGAGGTATGAGATGCGCGGCTTCAGATCCTTATCGATCCCACCTGCAACAGGGAAAAGGTATAAACTAAAGAGTAAAATGTTAAACATATAAGGATTCGACATCGGGATTTCGATAACATACAAATTATATGGTGCATCTCAAAAGCACTTCGTTAGATTCTAGTTTTTTTTTTAAGCATAGGGTATAGCGCAAGTTAGTGACGTTTTGCAAACTTTCACGCTCTTATTTGTAGCTTTGTTTATATTGTTCCGTCTCATATCCTGCCATGAAATGAGTAAAAAAATATCCCTATGTAAACAGCACACCTGTGCTGCCATATTTCACCGACGGTCATCACTCCACATTGCGATGCTCCGAATTCCTTTCTATTTTTTTGGGTTCATTATCATCATTATGTTTTTTCTTCAATGTAAAAATGCAATAATGCCTTTAAAACAATCACCTATAACAATAGAGGTAAGTTCGAATTGGGATTGAACTTTTATTCTATAAATATTGACGCAATTAGGTCTGTTTATTATTCCGACACACCAGAAATAACTAAACAGAAGCCACTACCAACGAACTTGGCAGCCACTAACCACTTGGAATACATATGCTCTTTATCTGGGTCAAACTGTATATTCATTATGAACCGAGAAAGAACATTGTTGGCAGGCTCATATTTTCGGGACGGCTTAGAAGGCGGTTTTCGGGCATTAATATAACATTTTGGAATTTCATTATACGCATATACCGGGTATATTAAATGCATATCATCAAGTAATTGTCCAGTTGTATGACAGTTTACCGTAAAGACATCAAAACCTTGGGTAATATCTGTGGTTATAACCATAATTTGATGGTGTATAATAGAAGCACTGTTCCCAAAACATATGTATTTGTACTCGCATGTACTTTCCGGATGGCCACCTTTACAATACTTTCGTAAACCAAATTGAGGCCATACCTCTAACAAGCTGACATTTGAGACGCAACATTGTGTGCTAACAAGGCCACGATGCCTGAGCACTCTGCGGGTTCGGTAATTTGGGCCAAAAGCCCAGAGACGCCCCGACACAGCGGACACCCTGGGATCACCGGTGAGCAAAAGTCGGGTCTGTTTTCTGGATGGGAATTTGAAGTAAGCGGGGGAAATGGTTACTCTAGGTGCTCATGAGTGTGGCTTTGTCGGAGTAAGCACATAAACGATATTTTGAAAGTAGATAACCAACTCGCTTCATCTAGTTGGCTGAATGCTATATTCGTGCAGTAACACTTAGTCCTCCGGTCACATTTTATCTCTTTTATTCGAATACCCTATGATGACCTATCTCTAATCTACTTTTTCTGGAGCAAAATAATGTCTAAAGACTAGAACTGCTTTGTATTTTCTACTTCTTTTTTTCGGCTGCGCAAAAACAATGCCGTTTATCTAGAATCAGGACAGTAAATGTTAGTTCACTTGAGAAACGACCGTTTATTTACCGAGACGGAAGAAATTATAACTATTGGCTTGTACCGCACAGACCGTAACCCGAAACATAATTCTTGAGTTTGTTCATACCTGACGTGTTTTTGCTAATCGATGGCGGGGATCTGATTGTCACTTTGAGTAACTTAGAAAGTTTTAATTTCCCAATGATTTTCAGACATTTCGGAATCATTCCAATTTTGACAAAACTCCATTCCATATCATTTACGGTTTCAGGTAGGCTAAAAAAAAACAACCTCGGCTACTCTTGTTGCCTTACGCGTTAGAATTCTTATAATTTAGCAGGAAGCTAAGTGAATTTCTTAAAAATGGTTGGTTTTTGTGTACTGTTCCTCTTTTAAGACAAGGGGGAAGAGTCTCAAAAGGAATACGAGATAATACCGGATTTGTTCAACACGTAAAATCATGTTGTTTATTCAGAAGGACGAGATTATGAGTATTTGCTTGTACTCTATATGCTGTAACCTAAACCGATCTTCTTCATTTCTGACTCTGCAAAAATGTGAATCTGCTGTTGCTTTTTTCTACAAAAGTTGTGTGGTTTAAATACTTTTTTTCCCGGATATTATCGGTTTACATGGATTAAGAAGTTCATAATCTTGAACTCGATTTTTAAAACGTATCTCTGTTTACTTTAATCTTATTGCAAGACCAGCCACAACACCTTTTACATGGTGTTTTAAGGACAGTGTTCCAACTTCATTTCTTCCAAAACGACACTCATGCGACCAAGTGACCGCTAATGTACGCCCCTGTATTACAGCGATTATACTCAAATATACACACCATCGTTGATACCACAGGGTTGCGGTAGGTCAATATTATTTTTTTTGACAAGCATTTGCTTTCTTTTCCGATATCCCCTAATTTCTTTTTCTTCTTAATTTGGGATGAGGGAGGGGGTTGACCTACCGGTGACGACGAGGCCGAGGTTACATCCGGGCTTCTTGTTGAGTTCAACCACCACCGCGCCCGTCCTGCACACGCTCGCTCCTAAAACATACACAAGAATAGTAAAGTTTGGTTTAATAAAGACGTTTTATGCATGAAACAAGTATATGTATGTGATAAAATAATAAAACTAATAGGTGATCCAAACATACATGTATTTGAAACTATGTCGTCAGATGTCGGTTATACGCACTATTTGTTTTCATGCATTCAATCTAATTTATATCTTTATTTCAGATGAATGCTGTGATAGAATTACTACAGAACCCGAGTTTACCTAGAGCTCGTCTTGAATCCGAAACATGGGTTGAATGAGAGCTTTGCATGAATTATCCAGCCTTTTTTTTTATTATTTTATTAATCAGTCAACCATTTCTTATTATCAATTCTGCACACATGTATCAAGCATGAACGATAACGTGGCCGTGTTACGAAAGTCCGTTGAAATCGTATCCAAAACGTCCAATTCTAATCAAAATATCCAATAAATTGTATTATGTTAGAACTAGTTTTTTATTCCAAAATTAACTCCTATCTTGTAACAGCGTCATAGATATACAGTTGACATATTATTCTCTACGGACCAAGTCAATATTTTTCGCGATAAGATCTAAATCGCTTTTACATCGTAAGAATCCAACGCTTCACCAAAGTTTGATTCTTGTGACAGCTTTTCAGTGTTTGATAAATGATCTAATTATTTCGTCCTCTAATGTATAAATAGACAAATTACTCTGAAGAATCCATTGAGTAATTTGTATCCAAATATGCGTTTATCCTTGTGTGTGAGTCTTCCGTTATTTATGACTGCGCGCGGCGAAATAAAACAACAAAACAAATCGAACGGCGCGAAATATGATTGAGAATCATCGAAAACACTTAACCTCTGAATCAGCAGCTTATGTCTTAATAAGCAAAAGGGAAAACCCGATACACTCATAAAGCACCACTGGCCCAACCTTTCATATGGCGTTCATCTCGAAAGAGAGAAAGGGATCTGTAATAAAAGTGAAATAGAATGCTACAGTCTACTGGTCGCTGGCAATGTTGTGTTGTGTGCACATAAAATGGCAATATCGAAATACGTACGGCATAGCCTACATATTTTCTCTTAGTTTGCGAAGCTTCCCATTACCATTTATATGAGAACACAGCTCTAGTTGTCTTTCAACTTTTAGGGCCAGATTGTCGGTCCTGACTGATGTGGGAAAAAGACGAGTGGAACTTGATGGATTGAAACATCAAGGTCTTCGGGTTGATATGGCAAACGAGGTGCAACACGTATGAAGATGGCATTATAGGTGTTCAAGGTTAACAATGGTTTCGTGCAGTTTCAAGTTTAAAACAGTTATCGGTTCTTGAGCCTAGCTATCAGAGAAAACTGTTCAAAGAGCACCTGACCTTATAGATTGCGGCCTAACTTGTATTCAAACGTGCCAAAGACTACTGTGAAACTTTTAATAACCTGGCTTCAGTGTTCAAACAGTTCAGCCAAAACCTTAATGTCTAGCAACGTGAAGCTTTTTCTCGTTATTATGGCATTATTATAGCCGATCGTCAACTGCTTTCCTCGTCAGTATATGGAAATTGCTTATTATTTGTGATAAATGTTGTGACACCACTGGGGCCGCAACAGAGAGGAACAGACGCAAGCAGACCCAGAGTCAAATGAGCGTGTCCAGGAAATTGGGGAGAAATCCTACATTTGCTCCCTTTTGTGCCATATGTATATGATGGTTTTGTTGGTGGTAAACATGTCGAATTATTGAATTGTTTACGATATGTCTTCAATGATAACTGCGTTTGTTGATGTGTTTGTTTATCTGGAATCAAATTCGCTAATGACCAATGTATGTAAATGGTGTCAAATGGATATTCTTAGATCCCTGGTCAAATTTGCATACATAATCTTGTATGCGAAACTAGTCAATGAGTAAAGAACGAAGCATCTGTAAAACCGATGCCAAATATTTGATCATCCCAATTTATACTAATTTCAGGTAATTTGTAATCGAGGATTTTTGATGAATTACGTTATTTTTAAATTAAAAATCGTGACTCGCTTACTGGGTTCTATTCTATTTAGACATTCTTTCAGACCCATGTATCTACTACCAATATATATATAGGCCAGCCTTGTAACCTTTGTATATTGAGCCTTGATAAATGGAAGTGGGGCGGAACCGCGCCATGGGAACCACACCGGCGCGTGAAAGATGGTAAATGAGCGCATCCAAAACTCGCTAATAACTCCATTTGGACTGCGTGGTAGATATAATAAGATATGATTATAGGAAGTTGTGGATTGAATAGGTTTCTCATAAGATTAGTTTATCGTTCAGTAGCTCAATCGGCTCAATGTTTGAATTAAACATATTTTTTTGCGTAACTCACTTTGTTTAACTTAAGGAAGAACTTAATAGAAGTCATCCATCTTATATTGGTTCCAATAAGTTTCTCGAAAATGTAGCGTTAGCACGGACAAGCTAATGTACAATTATTGTTCTTATGCAACATCAAAAGTACACAAGTTGCAACCCTGGCCACTTCTTTGAGTCCCCTAAATTAAAAGTCTGCGGGGCGACCTTTTCATCTGGCCTTTTTATAAAGCCAAAAAACCGCGATGAATACGGAGATGGATTGAGTCAGACACCGGCAACATAATAAGGTGATAGACACTCAAAAATTGGTTGGCTTTAAATGGTTGCAGTATAAAAAATGCACCACAACGATATGGATTTGCAATGTAACGACAAGGGAAAATAAGCGGTTGAATATACAATCCTGTATAAATAGACTATTTTGCTATTTAATTTATGACAATTAACTTCCAACAAAAACATCTTCCAACAGTTTTATGAATTGTTCCATAATTTCAATAGAATCCAAATGATCTTGTATCATGCTACGTGTAGCTCTTTCACTAGCTTTGGCATTATCCCAAGTAGGCTTACTTAGCTGAAAGCTCTTCAATAGCAGGAGACAATTTGTTATTTCTTATCTGATGATATTTCAATGAAACCCAATAATTGATGAACTTGGGCGTTTCATCTTATCTATATCTCGATCTCGAGTTCTCTCTCTCTCGTAGACCCCATGCCAGGACAGGCAGTTCGAACAGACAGCGTTATTACGCTAATGAGACAGGTCAATGTTTCGGCGTTGCGAATATACATTGTAGGAATCGGGATTCCATGGAATATGATTCGAGCGTTATGAGGTTTTGGGGCCAATATTACAATGTTTCTCACAAGGTCACTTCAATACTCATTACAATATCAGATGTCATCCATTCATCGGCATTTTAATGTCTTGCTTTTGAAACGAGTTTCAATATACCGTAATTTTCCGCGTATAATACGCATTATTTTCTTCGAAAATCAGGCCTAAAGTCGGGGTGCGTATTTAACGCGGAAACATCAGACATGAATATTTTCACATGAATTTTTTCTTGAGTAGTGTATCTGTCTATCAATTGCGTTAATGGTGATAGCATAATGCCGCATATTTAACATTAAAAATCTCTACGATACTTGAAAAATCGATTCTACGAGGATTTTCTATAATTAGGAGGTATATTTCATATGGTCAAAACCGAAAATATAGGAAAAATTAGAGCAACAATATTTTCAAACTCGGGGTGCGTATTATACGCGGAAATATTGATATTTTAACATTTTGAGGGCAAAAGTCGGGGTGCGTATTATACGCGGGTGCGTATTATACGCGGAAAAATACGGTAATTGTGTCTTCAGACTAAAATAAAATGCAATGAGAGAGCGAAATGAGAAAATGCAACTTAGAATCCAACAATGTCCTAACGACATGGTTGTCTGATGCGATAACTCGTTCCGTATTCACCACAAGAGTGCATTATCACGACGGATCAAGAGTTGGGTAGGAACCGCTCAAAATTATCGGCATCGATGCAACCGAATCATCAATACTTCCTTAAGACAATTCGCCGAGCTCTCCATCTCCCAGCGGTATGCCCCATTATCCACTGACCATCGGTAGCGGCCCACACGTAAGAGTGAGAGGCAGGAATACGGTGATCCATCGAGGAGAGGGTGGACAGACCTGTCCATAGCGGAAAGAGGAGCGAAGGATGAAGAGAGATGAGATTTGTATCGAGATGTGGGCCATATGGATGCGTCAAAAGCATCATCATTGTAGTAATAGCTTGTGAGTATATGTCTGAAGTAAGACAGCGCTCGACCAGAAGAGAACGTCTATAGATGCTTAAATTAAATGTTATGAGCAACATATTGTAAACTTACGGTAGACAACAGCGGAAACGAAAAAAACCCGTAAATTCAAGAAACCGTGGTGACCAATACAAGCCCTGTATGAATGGTCATCTTCTAAGACATAAAGGTTACATCTGCATGCAGGTTCGGTTAATTATAGCTTTTCTATAATAAATTTTATGCGCATGTCTATAGAAAAGCATGGCATCATTATTTCCCCTGTGATAATACAAAGCCATGTGCGCTGACCATCCGGAACTTTGTTATCAAAGAAGAGATCGGATAATGATGGCGTGAGACATGTCCTGGCTTCATTCAATAATTCTTGATAACAAATAGTGAAGATTATGGTATGTTCGCATACACATATATAGATATGGTTATATAAAATTATTAATAAATAACTTTATTGAAGACTGTATGTTGAAGTAAATTTAAGCTTTCTAATCTCGACTGACAAATGCATAAGCACATATTTCCGTAACTGGATTTGACAAATTGTTAAGGTCCCCCTCTGTATACTTCGAGCAATTTATACTATTCGATACGCTAATAAATTCAACGCAACCTCTGAATACACCAACATTAACTTGGCAAAGGTTGGCTTATCTACGCAATAGGCAAAAAGACGTACAAACACCCAGCAAGAAATCACCAACAAAAAGGATGCAACAACAATGAAGGAAATTTATTATCCCATCTCCACTGCCGTAAACAGGGGTGTACCTTTAGAAAAATTTCTAGTCGCGCCCGCGCGACTGGCTTCAAAACGTTAGTCGCGCGAGGGAAAAGTTAGTCGCACGGCTGGTCACGATGAATTTGATACATATGTACAGTGTTGCCAGCACCCTCTGACAAAAAAACGTGATGAAAAAGGGGCAAAAAAACGTGAAAATCGGCGTTTCGAACCCGAAAAAACGTGAAAAAAACGTGATAGAAAAAAACGTTTTTAAGTTAATTTAATGATTAAAAACATTCATTTAGGAATTTTTAGCATTTACGTTTACGGAAGTTGCGTTAAAACAAGATATTTTGTGTAACTACACTA
>LQRL01135002.1:9699-19793 GCA_001703475.1 Hydroides elegans | reverse complement strand
CCCCCCCCCCCCCCCCCCCCCTTCCACGAGTCTCCAATCATCCCTCCCGCTCCCCTTATTCTTTTAGAAGAGCAACCAAATGCAGGATCAATCCATTTAGAAAGGGAACCGGTGAAAATGATCTGCTACTTAGTCTATGGACACCGGTTGTCCATTATTAACACAAGGTCTCGCGATTTCTCGCATTCTAACGAGAAAAGGAATCCTTAAGAGAGCAACCAGTAGCTTCTTAACAGAAGAAGTGAATAAGCGGTTGTCGGAAATGGGTAAGATCTTCATTCAAGAAGCGAATAACCCGGTTGTCCAATAATCGACCGATACCCGTAACGACCGGAGACTTGTGCCGTGCAGTCATGCATGAACAATGAATGTCTGGTCCGACCGTTCGTCCGTCAGTCTGCATCATACTTTAAACGCATGAATGGTTTCGAATAACCATACGGATTCGGCAGCCTTAAGTAAACTTGATTCAATACATGTGTCCATTAAAATTATGTGCTGAAGAAGGGATATTGTATTATCTTTAAGCAGACTTTAAGCCAAGCTCCTACAATTTATCTATACATGTATATAGATCCAATTATAATTTCAATTAAAAACCTTGACCCTTCCAATATGTTGACGGGACAGTTTATGAAGATTTCCATAAGAATTGATTCTTTTTCAAAAGATCAAAGCCACAGGGCTGTATCTGCAAATTCGAAAAAGTGCGGGAAATCCCGCACCTTACTCTGAAAACTGCGGGATTCTGAAATTTTGGTGCGGGATTTTAGGTTTGACCAAAAACACGCTATTTTTGGATAAACACATAAATTTTCCATATTTTTTTTCGGGTGACCAGTCCCCTGTCTATCGATTTCCTTGTTTGTTTTTTCCTGAACCAAATTGATACTGGCCTTAAATGGTACTTGACAATGACAATGGTTGGTTTATTATCGAGCGCCTTCGCGAGCCAAAAAAATGATACGACCCTAGAGTATGGGAGCGCCGAAGGCGCGAGCGATTTTTTTCAAGCATTTTTTTCAAGCATTCAATAAAAATAACAAACAATAAATATAACGAAATTCCCTGGTTTTTCTCTGATTTTCCCAAATAGGTCGATTTTCCATGATAAGTAATTCAAATCACATTTTTAAATTCACTGATTTTCTCGGACGCCCTGGTTCTTATTGAAGTGGTATTATAAGGTAAAACCAAAGACAATATTTCTACCTCTACCCAAAATGTCAAAATCTGACCAGTTTGTTCAAAGCTTAATTAACATACACACAAATGCAGATCATATTCATGTATAGTAACCAATAACATTCGATTTTGATAGATTTTTTTTCTAAAAATCCCGCACTATATTCGAATTAGTGCGGGATTTCTTCTCAAAGTGCGGGATGAATCCCGCACCTTTTTCTGAAAACTGCGGGATTTTTTCTGAAACTGCGGGAATCCCGCAATCCCGCAGGGGTAGATGCAGCCCTGAAGCCATATTGAATACAGAGCGAGAGCAACATCGGACATAAAAGGATTCATATTCATAAAAGGATTCATATTTCCAATAATTCTTATGTTGTTATTGATGCAGATGAGGCATCTTCATAGACATAGCAATAAATTCTGAGGAAACTGTCGATTTACAGTTTTCTCCTTTCTTCTTTTCAGATGCAAGAAACAAAATATATTTCTTCCACCTACATACGAAAGACTTTCGTGCAAGATCGTACTATATTGGTTGTACATCATAACTTACATGTATTATGTTTTAGAAGCAATCTACTACCGCAACTTGTCTATTCGTTAACTTTTCATTATTTGAACTGTAATATATTCGGTATACTTTGTACCACAATGATTAACTTTTTCTGTTATAAATCTGTTGTCGATTCGAGTGCAAAAAATGCTTTACTGACTCAATATCTTATTGCATAGATACCACCATCTGAAACTAAATTATAGAGAAGAAATGAATGACATTGATTCGACAGACGGGGGCAAAACAACGTTGATTTTGCCATAAACCTTACAAAATATGTGCTGTTTTTGTTTTTCCCCTTTCTCCGCGAATGATTTCTTTATAGGAAGAAGGGTCTGTGACCGGTCTAAGGCTTTTTGGCTGCAACAAATGTTGCAATATGTTCATATTAATTAAGGCCAAAGATTCGCATCTTTGAGAAGGAGGCGGCAGCATCGGGCAAAATAGATAATGAATCTAAAGGAATCGGTTCTGATTTAAAACCAATACCGAAAAGCTGTTAAAACATAACCATAACATGTAAACCCAAAGAGTTGCATCCAAATTATACGGCATATCATTATGAGCGAAAAAAAAACTGGAGATGGAAAGAGGGCCGTAAAATTGGTTGCTTTATCTATTGCCAGAGTCTATGTCAAGTGGGACCA
This sequence comes from Hydroides elegans, assembly GCA_001703475.1. Lineage (NCBI taxonomy): Eukaryota > Metazoa > Annelida > Polychaeta > Sabellida > Serpulidae > Hydroides > Hydroides elegans. The sequence goes on along the minus strand of LQRL01135002.1, from coordinate 17,402 downwards.
CACACGCTAAACGACCTCTTAACTAATCGGCAATCAAGCGATGGTCAAGACCATTTTAGAAACTGGACTTATCCGTCAGTCGAATATTTATTCTACAGTCGAGATATAAAAAATGCACGCCACTGCTTTAAAGGCGGTCCTCCCTCACTTCCCTATGTAATGTGGGTGGGAAATCTCATAAAGCTCGATCCTGGGTTCCTGACCAAGATCAGGACTAAAGGAACTTTTCTTGGTTTTAGTCAATCACTTGTTATAGAAAAACTGTTCAACAACCAATCGATATTCAGGCAAAACATAACAAAAACAGTCATTTCACCCAACAATAAATTGAACATCCTTCAAAAACGAAAGCAACTCGCAACATCAGCAGCCCATTCGAACACAAACCCATTCACCTTGGAGCGCATTGTGGTTTGACCCAGACAATACACGCTAATTGCCGCGGCCAATCACTTAAAGAACTAATTAGCGCTAAACGTCGTGGCTACTGAGATATTGCCTCTTTACTGCCTCTCGTGAAATTAGCCTTTTTATTCATCTTTTCGGTTATTAAAGATGGTTTTTGGGCATTCAGTGAAGAGCTAGTTATGAGTGCATAGACATAGGAGGAGAATGTGAGAACAAGGGATGGTGTGTGCATTTTGGTTCTGAAACAACAACAGGAAAGAGAAAACCTGGAACTCAGAATAAGGAGGTCCAACAATCAGAGAAGTTGGGATGGGGTAGGACAACTTAGTTTTTGAATAAGATAGAATCCAGTAGTTAAGCCAGAGTGGATGATTGGTCTACTCAATTAGGTAAAGCTCATCAGCAAAACATTTTCTCCAGACTGCATAGCGAAACAGCAAATAAACACCAAACAAACCGACAGCGCTACCGTATATCCATACACCACACAAAACAAACGCTACCAAAACAACCCAGTAATGAGTCTCAACATTTGCATTCATTGTCTAGCTCCCATACTGCACACATTAACAGCCGCGGTTCCTTAACAACTTCACCATACACCGTGAACATGGTGAACATTTCCAAACGCTACCACAAAACACGAAACTGGATCCGTGGAAACACGGCAACATGTAAACATCGTTAACGGCTAAGAATTCGAACTATTGACGGATCGACGAATTAAGGCACGTCAAATCAACCTACTTTCTATGGCAGCAACCAATTTCTGCTCCCCATATAATTGTTTCCTATTCCGTCAATGACGTAAAATTGGCGTGAAAATTGGTGTAAAAACACAAGAAAAGTAGTGATCCAAGGTCTTGAAATTTTAAACCTCCGATCTTCTGTTTTGCATGTTTGGAAAACCTTAAAAATCGGCGTAGAACAATGGTTTGCTCATGGTTATGCTAATGGGAAAATTCGTTAATACCTTCTCGAACCTTGACATACGCTCTACTAATCAGTCAGTAAAATCTGGAGAATCTAAGTTCAGAAATTGGCATCGATGATATAATCACTCATACATCCTTCTACTTGCTGTATGTTTTACCCAGCAATTTTTCGTAACAAATCTCATATTCAATTGCAACCTATTCGATATTTCAGCTCGGGCCTGTCAACAACCATATTCGTGCTCCTATAATTGGCAAAAAACGCGACCCAAGCTTCGGTGAATGCGACAAAAACGTGAGGGAGGGGGAGGAAGTGCGATTATTCTGCGTCATAGAATTCAGTCAAAACATATCACAAAACAATGGCAGCCACTGGAATCACTGGAATAATATGCGCCAAACAGAGGGGCAAAAACGAGTGATTGCGTACATGGAAACTAAAAAAGTCCTCATCTAGATAGTTGTTTACAACAAATGTAGTCAGAATTGTCAAAAGAAACATAAGCCCTTTGTAATTATAATCATGGTATCTTTAGGTTTTAAATATGTTCCAATCACATAACCTCAACGAGATGAAACCCTGGTTCATACTCCTGTGCCTCCAAACTAGCAAACTTTTGTCGCAGCAAAAAAGAGAAAGTTTTGACAACTACACCTCAAAGAATAAGATGCCGAATCACTTCAACGCATCAAACCTCAGACAAAATATCATTTTCTCCAAAATGCTGAGGTATTTTTGTTCTATTTATTGATACTTCGCCTGTTTTCATGCGTTTTAGTCCGTCTAACTTTGTTGTTAAGTCATTAATCTTTTCTCATTAAAAACTCAACCTACGTAAGGCCTTAATCGAACAGAAATCGAGATATATCTTTTTCCCGCCAGATGTTCTCATTTGATGTGAAATGATGAAATGAGAAGATTATCAATTAATCTGGTAAGTAAAAATACTGGACTAAAGCGTTGTAATAAACATGTTTAAATAGTTGCTAAGGCCAGAAATTTCATGCGACCAACAAGAAGGATAGATCACGAACGGAGCATCCCTTGGTCGGAAAAACAATGTATTGTCATCAGTTTCGATCCCTGTAATTTTGTTTATTGCATTGGGAAATCTACTACATGTGTCTGTTCAATATACCAAAGTTTCGGCCAGGGAGAAAATGTTTGCATTTTTTCTAGGTATTTCAAACAATGTATATTCGATAACCATTTACTCCGTTCTCTGCTATGGTACACGAGAGGTTCAAGTACATTGTCACATTTTCGAAATACATGCGAATGAAAAACAACAAATGGCGGTAAAAATGACATGTGACATTCAAAATCTTAGATATTTTTGTCACAGCTATTTAAAATTCAAAAACACGGTGCACAGAAATAGAAATCAATGCATTTCTCGATGCTAAAAAATTACCGTATGTGTCAATGCCTGGGAGCGATGTTGTCACAATGTTGACCTTTTATGTTTTGATTTGAGACTATTTTAAAATCTTTGCAATCTCAGCAGTTTGAAACTTATTGTATATTTAATAAACCTCTCAATTTCTTAAATGCTTAAATATACATTGAATACGGCTGGCATATGATAGATTCCATGCATGCATGCAATAAGAGAGCGTTTTCAATTTTCAAAAGTATGTCAACTGTATGTCAAAAACCTCATCGAAAGTATGTCACATCATTTCCAAATTCCTCAATAGGGGAACCCCCTAAAAAACCGTTAAGTATTCAAAATATCCCCACCAGACCTAGGATTAAGAGCGAACACTTGATTAAATTCCTCCAAGGTCAATGGGCATTTACGGGAGAACGAGTCTATCGTTTTGAATATGCGTGATAGCACTTGGGCACGCAAAGTGATGCGTTTTATAATCGCTTTACAACACGCACGACGTCTCAAAACGTGAAAAGGAAGATCTCGGGTCAGGTCAATGGGAGAAGGACTCAATGGATGAATGGAAGATGAGGTTTTCGGGGATGTGAGGGGTGGGGGGGGGGGGTAGGGGTGTGAATGTTTGTTTGAAAGTTCAAGAAGTCGCAAGACAGCCTAAGTAGATGAGATGCCGTTTCAGAGTTGTATGCAGCTACGCTCCTTCTTAAACGTTGAACATGGCTGAACAAATATAATTGACACAGAAACCCAAACATGACATCACCTTTCTTATTCGTCTGAGGTGATATACTTGCGTGAATTGTAAGGTTTTGTCTCACATGACAAACTTAAGATTGCTGAGACGCAGGCATATTGAAATTCATATCAGATTCCAATCATAAAGATTTTAAGCTAAATACATATTCCAACTATGGAACCACAAATCCACTCATGGAAATACGCGCATCGAAAATCGTAACCAGAATTACTGACAACTGCCCACCAAAAATCTGCCAACCACTCTCAGTCTCCAGACGCCAATAACCCCGACAATCTGTTGACAAACACTAATCCAACCATGGCCCTGCAATCATAAACAAACAGCAACCAAAATCCAACAAAACCACATGGCAATCCTTTTCCCTTTGACTTATCCATCCGAAACACCCAAACCAGAAACTGACCATAGCAATCGTTGGCACATTTCATCGAGTGGCAGTCCCACTAATGAATGTGTCCGAACTGTCACGCGGACGGAAAGATGGATGAGGGGCGAAAGCGGGAAAATGGGTGGACAGCAGTGGGTGCTGGGTCTAAATGATATCACGACTGACCAAGGCTTAAATCGGTAAGATATGGGGCAGTTAGGACTGTTATCTATGATGACATATCTCCTAGAAGTAGTGGTCAATATGCGAAAACACGGCATGTTAGTATTTGACTCACGTGCATGACGGGATATATAGGATTTCGTGGGAAATTGTACTAATCAAAGTGGAAAACTGGTTCTAAAATGATCGGCAATCCCGAAATCAAAACCAAAAATCTGCTATAGATAATATACAGTATGTGATATCCGTGAAATTAAAAATGGTCCACTATGCGACCAGTAATGCATTATCTCGAAAGGGCAAAATGAGAAATATAGATGATAAATGAGCAAGATGCGCCTAGGATGACCATTACTGATCATGACAATCTACCAAGATGGATTCAACACCAGTGCCGCGCTATGGACACCAGTTATATAGCGATAACGGGTCAACCACTTTGTCTTTCAGCTGTCAGCATGTCACTGACCAACGCTCTGCATTCTGTGACTAATTACTGATTGTTTCCTCATTTTCTGCGATTAATTAAAACGAGTGCGACCACCCAAAGATGGATGGGCGTTTTTCTGAGTCTATGGAGGGATGTTTCATCCACTTTTAAAACAAACGAAAATGAATTAGCAATGCAATGATAGACTGATAAATTGGTCTGGACCTTACCCGCGGGGCAACGAAGCCAAACAAAAACTTAAAATAAAATGTCAACGCATCAACACGTTTTATTAGCCTTGAAAATGGCGTTACTAAAAGTGTCTGGAGACAGATTCTTGCCTGAGGGATAGTTCAGAACCCAAAATGTGAAAACCTACGAGCAAACCTACCGGTTATCACTTAAAATGTGAATAACGACGAAAACTTGTCCAACTGTTGACATCCAGAAGTCATGACCTTGATCGGACCTTGATGACAGATCCAGGGTAGCTAAGTGACCTTGATATTGAGTTTTGACACACATGATAAGAAACTGCGAGTAGATAGCGGGATACAGTGCACTGTCTTAAGTTATCTTATTTATTTGTAAGTCCAAATAGCAAGGATGGAGCCGTTCGAATTTTTGTGCATGATGTATCTTCGGCACTTCACACGAAGATGATGAATTAAAAAGTGATAAGGTTTTTGAACTGTGAACTTAGCTTTTCAAAAGCACTTGTTTACATTAGAGTAGAGAATTACAACTTTTGAAACAGTTTACACACCGCAATACAATATAGTTCAAGTATACTTCTAATAAATAAAATATGTTGCAAGTCGACAAAATGCCATTTTAATGAGGCCACGCTGTATTATTTATGCATTGCAAAGTAGGCTTGTGCAAGCTATGCTATAATATTCAAATTATAGTTTTTGAAAGAACAAACACATCCATCAAACATAAAATACAATATGGTGACAGTATGGTCAGGGTCAAATGATGGCTCAGTTTTTGAGGAGACATATGTGGTTTCTGGTTTGATATGACTAAAACAGGTCAACGGCGTCGAAAAAAAAGAGCAAACAACGATAAGTATCGAGATCGAAATGAATTTCAATGAAATCGCGATCGAAATTGCGATGTTAAGTAATGGTCAGACATATTAGCGATCGCAGCGAAATCGAAAGAAGATCATCGCTCGCGATTTTGGTTTCTTTCGCAGCGATGGCAAGTGAATATTGCCGCACCATAAAACTACATGTAATATTTTTTAGGGTGTGCTGAATTCCATAAAATTATAAATCAGATTAAACATGCGATAGCTGCATGCAAATGGTATGAAATAACGCCACACCGTACAACTTCTGCCAAACAGAACTTCACTTCCCTTTTCAAACCAACACCCTAATGAAATGTACACAGTTTATCAAAACCTACACTTGATAACAAATCCTATAAATAACAGCCGCAGCAACGGTTCAAACTAAACATGTCGGGCAAAAGTCGGCGACGCGACAATCTTATCAAACGCAAAACAATCGGAGAACCAATAAACCAGTCGGTCTGCGACCCTTTTTCACCCGGAGCAGAGTTCGGTAAAAAATCTCGAATTCTTAAAATAAAATTCGCGTCCGATTTTTATTTTATCTCAAGAAGAAGAAGTGTCTTCATTGTTTTGTATTTAGATTCAGAAACGGCATTTCGGGAAGTGTATTTGTTTTGAAGAGTCTTGCTTAAACAGTTTAAAAGTTATTTGTTTGTTTCCTAAATGAATCGCGCAAATATGGGCTGTGTGGTTTATGGCTTGGTATCAAAACGAATTACTTTGTTGATCAAACTTAACTAAAATGATAGTTAAAGATAGATTAGCAGAATAAATAGGGTCGAAGAGACAAGAAATGTATGATAAAACCTGACACCATATCAAATGATACCATCTAAATGTTCACTTTGTTATAGAAACAGATCGTTTTTCATTGGGACTTTTCATTGTATCAACCGACGACAATTTCTGTGGATGAAACTATTCACAGAAACTATCGGAGAGCAAAGTTCACCTTAAAACTGAGGTCATCCACACAACAACCAGGCAACAAAAACAAACATCACCGCGCCGATCAATGTTACATCTAAATGAACTGGGCGATAATGTGTTTAGAAATGGCGGCCAATATAAATCAAGTCAATAAACAGGGCAAGTGTGGTGCTTCTCGGACATAACAAATAAACTCTCTCTCGGACCACCTTTGGTTACAACGTTATTATGGACTCGCTGTGTGTTGTTTACGGTATGGACACATTCCACTTAACGAATTACGATTAATCACATGGTCAAGTGGTCAAGTTTATGGGTTTGTTTTGGTATTTGGCGGGAATGAGTCAGGAATTTTCTTGCAATATCGCTCACATGCATTGAATTGAGAGTCATTTTCATTTAAATGTTTAACAACTCTTTCGAGTAAAACAGACGGGGTTCATTCATTTAAGATCCTTCAGATATATTAGCAGTCTCTTTTCACAAAGGCATGGAATGGTGTTCGCTAAAAAGCAAAATACCGATTAACCACACATGTTATTACCAAGATATAGAGCTCATCATACCATCCGAAATACATATACTGGTAATACATATATATGCGGTATGTCACTTATTCGTATGCAAACGATGGTATACACCAACCGGTAGAAAACATCGTATATCACAGAAAACAGCTGATGCGGGTATACACATTGAAACAATGTACCGAGCAGGGTCGGGCATAGGGTCAATGTTAACAGTCCATGATCGATTTGTCTAAATATTGGTGTGTAGTTTTAGTCAGGCAGGACACAAAAGGCGTTGTAAAGGCATTCTTTGTACATATTTCAACCAAGGTTGACAAATTCGTGAAAACGACACGAGATAAATTGAATATTTACATTATTGAAGGTTAACTTATAAGGTTGCTTTTGAAAACTGATATGTTAGGCAGATGAATAAAGTATTTGAGTGTGCTGTTCAAAAAGGTTTGGTAAATAAATAAATGAAAATTGCAAGGCTGTTGTCGTGTTTGTTCGCGAATTTTTGCGCAATGATTTAATGAAACTTGTCAAAAAAGTCACGTTGAGCATTTCCCCTATGTTTGTTTTGCATTGGTTCGAAAATGAGTAACTTCAACACTTGACATGTAAATTTTGAAGAAGATACAAGTGATAGGGTTTCTCTCAAACAAAACAAAGCATAATTCGAAATATCGAGTAAATA
>LQRL01134998.1:0-12504 GCA_001703475.1 Hydroides elegans | reverse complement strand
GGACCTAGCTTTATTTCACTCAAGGACCCTCCTACTCCTCGATCAATAATGTCGCACGCAAATGACACTCATTCAATGTCCTCAAAATCTCTTTATTCGCGGAGGCGCCGCCACTGGAAATCATAACTCGTGTCGCCGCCGACACAACTTTAACCCAATTCCAGCGTGAAACGAAATTAAATCAAGGACCAGACGAGATTTCCGTGAGTTATTGTACAGTACATGGGCAAAGCAGTGGCTCAGTTACTAATGTTGATATTTTTTTTCATTTATTTGTTAATTATTTTTTTTGCGTGGGGGTTCGTGCGGTGAGAATAAAATTGGTGAGTTAATGAGATTATTTGAAAACTGGGACAGCTGTCGCACAGGGTCTCTCCCTCATGCCATAGGTCTAACTCATTAATCGGGCCCAAAAAGGTGGGTTTTCAATTACACATGATTTCAACGAAATTACCCCGGTACATTTTCATAGAATCATCCTTTGAATAGAATCATAGAATATTCATCAATTTGGGCCTGCTCTTTCTCTTTAGCCATTTATCCGTACTCACAAGCCCTAAAACTATCTCGTACATCTTACATAGGACTGCAGTTCTGAGAATAATATAGCTCTCAGTCTGAGAATGATATTATATGAAAATAATAGATATTTGTCTCTACTAATACATTGTACTACTCATATACATTGTATTTTCCAACGAGACAATACATGGATTTCATTTTTGTTAAATTGTATTAAGAGACATTTCACTATATCATTTTTGTCTATATCTTTGGTAATGACAAATATCCAAGTTTTTTTTCAATTTTGGTTATCTTTAGATATACCGTTTTTTTTTCAAAATATATTTATGTCTAAATCAATCTAGTTAAGGCGTTTGGGTGATGAGATCCCCTTAAAGAACTCTTTTATTTAACTTTAAAGCTCTTTTTATTGCAATAATCCATTTTTTTCTTAAATTCAGGATCACTAGGGTATCTATGTCCCCCTCTATTTGAACATTTTAGACCGAACCGCCGGTCGATGGCATTTTGATTAATAAAAAACCTTTAAATTTATTTGTTATGTCTAACAATTTTTTTCTATCAAGCTATTTATTGACATGTACTAGATGAATACTGCAGCTCATGTGCTATAATGCACAATGCAAATACTCAACGCGCAAACACAGCAGCCTGTTTAGCCTTTGGACCCGCTACTGATAAGCAGTATTTGAAAACAAGCACCCTTCTACGGAAGCTCATAGGATGGTGAGAACGGAGGTATCCTGATGTCGCGGAACTAAATGGGCTAACCTGGGTGGGTGAGCATATGCTTTTTGCGTAATTCAATATTCGTGTAGAGTCAAGGGTAATGGGATTTATATATAGTTTTTGGGTTGGCAAGATATGAGAAAAAATACTCAATTATAATAGAAGTGGGCTTTAAGGATTTGGTTGAACATGAAACAAAAATATTATGGCAAGGAGAGCTAAAAACAATTCATTAGACTTCGATTCTTTGAGTGAAACTTAGAACGAGCGAGATGTATTATATAAAACAGCTAAAATAAGGTAGGTCCTAAACTAATAATTCAAAGCATGATTTAAGCAGTTTGAAACTTTTCGATTTTTCCCGATACTTATGTCATGCTCAGAGAAATATAAACATACAGCAGCTCGACCAAAACAAATGCTTACGGACAAAAAAATATTGTTTTCTTGCCCTAAATAGTAAGCAACTGACATATAAACATATCAATATCCATTACTTATAAACACACCCCTGCCTCTTTACCTACCCTCGCTCCCATAGCGCTCAAAAAGATCCGGGAAATACCAGGCCTGATGTATCTGGACCAGGGATCACTAATAAATCACGAAGACGCGATGGGAACGGACTGCTCCCTTGTTTTTGGATTGGATTTGTTTTGCTTTTGTTTCCGCGTTTACTCATTTCGCATGATATGGAAGAAGAATATAGAAGATGTAAACACTCTGTCTTGGCCGTTGACCGCCATTCATACAGTTATATGTATTCTATTTTTAAGTAAATTATTTCAATATATTTTGTTTGGGTTCAATGTTCAAATATGCTTAAATTACAAATACGTTGATGACGAGTGAAAACCTGGTTATTTCAGCAATAGAAAGATAATCGTTCAAAAACATGATTCTTATGCACAGCTCTGTTCAATATGCAAAAAGGCAAAGCAAATAATCGCAGTGCTTTTAATCGAAGGCAGCTAAGCATATTACTAATATTACAAAACACAAGCCGCTTATTCATTGTCCTATTCTTCTCTCAATAATAGCCGAGACTTAAATTATGCAAGGGTCTTTTATGAATAATTCTCTCTTATCTATATTCGTAATACATGGGGCAATTAGGGTAAATGATATACTATTATGTTTTGTTCCGAGGCATGATTATTGCCTTTCATTACTGCTGTATACGCTACTTAAAAGGTTTGTTGTGACTTATATGTTGCGTGTAAGTTTGATACTTAGAAATATATATTCGAGTTTTAACTATTTAAACGCATCAGTTCCATTAATATTGATTTGATATATTAGGAAAACCTTAACACGACATAATCTCAACAGTTTTACCATAAGCATTGAGTATAAATCTGTGTTCTAGGCCGCCGACCGGAGTATGTATACACAAGCTTTTAAGAGTACTCAGTATATATTTAAACCAAATATACTTAATCTGCAAATGAAAACAGAAACGAGGAAAGACGGGGCCCGAGGAGAAATGCACTGAATTTGGCGAGTTGAACAATTTGGTCTTCAGTTCCACGTTTCAAAACATTGAAGAATCGTAGGAGAACCAGAATAATGGGCAAAACACTACATGCACTGCTCAAACTGTGTATGTATTCGAACCGAACCATTCTAACCAAGTAGTTTTCAGGATGACTTTTGATTCGATTAAAAAAGTCAAAATCCCTGTACACGTAGTCTTATTTTCAACAGATATGGTCATTGATATGGTCATTGAAATTGATAGAGCAATTTGCACTACTACCGTAAGAAGCCTACCAAATCACACCCTTACATCCCCTATCACCAAGAACCAAAAACCAAAAGTAAAACTGTTGTTTCTTTTTAATTTCTCTTGGCATTTCTTCAACCCAGATTAAGCACTTTTTATGATGACCTGATTGAGGTCAATTTCAGACTGGCATTGTTATCATTATGTTTATTGGCCGAGGTATCACCACATAAACGACGATAAACGCTGCGGCCAACATTATTGGACCACCCAATAAAACTATAAACATTCCTATGTTTTGCTTCGTATCTGATTATGATTCTAGAAAATTGGAGGAAAAAAACTGGTTTCATGTTGTGATCCATTGAATACTAGATACTAAATAGATTCCGGGTTATGAATATTTGAGTCACTCCTCACATAATCCTACCATGCAGGGTTTGAGGATATGTGGTCCATATTATATATAATAGATAAGTATAAACAGTTCTATATGTGAATTCCGAAAAATTGTAAATTGTTTTGATCAGCTGAAAAACTATTTCTGCAGTATCATCAAAATTGAAATACAAAACGTCACTACTCTCGAGGTTTTACTGCATTTTTACGATTGTAGCATACGGTCCGCGCTAAGTAGGCCCGCCGAAAAAAAAGACACTAAAAAGTCAATTTTCGATGATAAGTCGCTTTTTGTATGATGTCATTGACATCTCTTAAGAATCAATAAATACTAAACGGCACTGCTAGGGTTTAATATTACTCATGTTATTTTGAAACGCTTTTTATTTGATTAAAAAAATCATTTCATATTTGTGATAAAGCGACCCTAAATAAATGATTCCTTAAAGGAAATTATCACCGAAACTGCCACCTTAGAGAGACTTATCTCCATTTCAAGCTTTAAAATTTCAAATCAGCTCTCGTCAACTAATCAAGATAAGGGGCTTATACGGCCAAACTTTACTGCCACGATGAGGCCATTTAAATCAATTTCATGTCCTCTGCATAAACATTAATTTCATTTCGTGTGTTTGTCCGTTAAAAAGGTAATCAAATCTGTCCCTGCTTTGCGATACTCAATAGGGCCTACAATGGATGCGCATAAACACGTTTATGACTTTCTATCGATATCTATTTCGAGACCTTTTTTCCTTTTTTTTTGATAATTTGTATAGCGGAGAAAGCTTATTACATTAATGGGCGATAATAAATAACGATTAAGAAAGAAATACCGAATAGCCAGAATCTTTTATGCGGATTATGATGATTTATTAAGAGCGAATTATCGATAAATAAGTTTATTTCCTAATAATTAGCAACGGCATGCTCCTATACATACCTTAGCCGCCCAAACCCCCTCCCTTTTTTCACCCCACCTTTTCACATCATTCGAAGACTTAATAATCTTGAACGTGTTCAGCATAAATCAAAATCGTATAAAAATCTTATTTGAAAAAAGTCTCAAAAAGTGTCTGATCGATCCACAGATCCTGCTGTGAAATAAACGATATTGTTCAAGTTGCAAAATATATTTAATTACTGTGCAGCAATGTTTATTACATCATGTGTCAGTGAATAAGAGGTTTACGTGCTTGGAATATATAGTGACAAGCGGCAAAACATGGAACTTTAAATCAAAGAAGTACAATATAACTTCTTTTGTATATTTTTTTTTTTGGCAAAAGTACAATACAGTGAATATGAATACCAGTCTTAACCAAAGTCTTAACTTAAATCAAAGGCGTACCATATAACTAAATATTGAATATTTTCTTGGCACAATCGCAATATAGAGATATATGAATACGAGCTCCTGACTTTGAAATGGCCCAGATTTTCATAGCTCTTCGCACGTAATAAAGTAATTGACAGGCCACACGAGAACTTGTAAATTATACCTTTTGGGTCTTAAACAGCTATTTAATAAACCCGATTTTTATTCGTTCTTATCTATGGCGCAAATATGCGATAAAAGTAAATTTTCTAGCTTCTTATTAACTTCTATAATCAAAATGTTGGCCCACAATCTTTATATGTAGAAGTTATAACGGAAAGGTCATGAAAGTGCAATAAAAGTATTATTAAATAAGCAATAAAAGGGTACAATAAAAGTATTATAACATACCGTCCATTTGTTCGCCCAATGACAATAAAGCCATCGTTTTGCTATTAAAAATGATGTCTCAATCCAAATCGACAACTCTATGAAATCTTCATAAAAATCCAAAGGTAAATAATCATGTAAAGGTTAATTATGTGACTCAAAATATTAGTTTTAAAGCATAAAATTAGTGTTCACAATTAATACATTGAATCCTTTCGTGCAACCAACAGTTGTCACTTTACAATAATAACTGCAACCGTTATATTCCGTCGACGCAGTGACTGTTAAACGTGTTATCGGCCCCTATCTCTACTGAAGAGATTGAATGACTCACACGACGACCCAATGAAGTACAGTCTTTGAATATCACACTTTCCTCACTGAGGACTCCTGTTCAACAAGAGGTGACACTATGGATTCAAGATGTTTGTTATCCGTAATAAAGTGCGAACACCGTCGTTGTTGCTCTAGATAAATGAACAAACCACTCCTACTTAATCATCGATGACTTTCTCCCTTGTTATGACCACTTTCGTTCGAGATTTATATGGTCGCAGTATGCGTTATGCGACGCGTAATCATAATGTTTATCAGTCCTTCAAATATCACTGTAGTTCATACACAACTTCACATTTGAATGTAATATTTCATATATCTATACATGTATAATAACCAGCCTTTGAATAGTTAAACTACAAGTCGATTTAGCCAATTGTTATTGTTTTTTTTTTGCCGCAATAATATAATATTCTTCCAACTGCACACATATCATTCGCACTCGCTATGTCTTATAACTGCAATGTGGTGTAGGCAGTGCAAAAGTTAAATGCGCTCACAGCACAAAACGTCGAATAGGCTCGGCGAGGGCTTTCTTTTTTTATATTATCAAGCTCTCTCTCTACTGCTTTTCTCTCTGCTCTCGTCGTTCTCTTTCACAACACATTTGAACCAAAATACAACTGCCGTTTGGTCGGGGCTGTTATCAATAGTAGAAGAGAACATTTATTTTTTGAACGGACCCGAGTGCGTTCGCTTGAGTGAATGTGCGTGTGGGCGAAAATAATTTTTCAATAGCAGGGTTTCCCCCTCTTTATTCGAGTGATTTTGCTTGCTGTTTTTTATTCTCTCCAGCTCTTAAAATAGCGAAACTATTTATATTATTATGTGTGAAATATACCTCCCAAAAAAAATAAAGAATGAGGCAAATAATATATCATGGCTTTTATTGATGGAACAAGTATATATTTATTCTTTACTGTTTATTCATCCTTCCATTTAAACTGATTTATAACAAAATAGGGTCCAGGTTATAGTAACTTGACGAATAGCTTTATTTTGATATTTTTATACAAAAAAGAACGATATCAATCAGTTCTTAGTTTAAAATTGTCGCAAAAAATAATGTTGCTATTTTTCTTTAACATAATGTTCATGCACAAATCTGCGGTTATATGGATTTTTATGTTTGGCTCGACTTCAAATTATTATAAATCGCGAGCGAAAACTCGTAGACAGAAGTGTTCCATATTACGAGGGGCATAAAACGAGCGTTTTGAGGGTGACTATTTTTTTACGGCGGTGGCGCATGAGGATCAATAGAAGGACCTCATTACGTCACAGATGTTGGCGGATTAATACTTGAGACTTGGGCATTTTTTTCTCTTTTCTTTTCGAGTTAAGCCACACAAGATATTTCTTGGGCGTTTATTCTATCTTGCATTTATTGAATAAAAATATCAATCAACTTCGCTTATACTCATGAAATTACATGAAATTTCGTAACTTGAACAAAAAAATCTTTTCCGAGCCCTATAGACCTATCTATTAAAAGATCATATTTCGACTATAGTAGGCCCATTCTTTCAATACACCCCATTTGTGAAAGAGAGAATAGGGAGCCCAAAAAAGAAACTGTCATTATTGCTAACATATGACTATTCGCTGCTCTTAAATCTTCAGTTCGCACAGTTCGCGTCAAGAACAATAATCGCGTATACCTGAGAAGAATTGAAAAACGCCACCTTATTTAGTTTTTACCCGAATCGACGGATTTAATTTTTGTTGTTGTGCGCTATACCAAAGAAGTTAAAGAAGCTGGTCTTTTACTGATGAGGCCCATAGTGTTTCACGAAAAACCAAAAATTGGGGAGTTGGTGATATGATGTTAACTGATCGATAAGAGCTTTCATCGTCAGTAGTGCAAAATGAAGGTTTGGAAAACAATTAGAGAACTAAACAGATTCGCAAAAAAAAAATCAATGACGCAAGTTCCGTATTTCTTTATTTTGTTTAAGTTAAACTGATTTTTTTTGCTAGTCACGAGCAACCTCGTAAAGAAACTGAAAGCAAATCAGTAAAACGGCGTAGCATAAATGGTCCGTAATTAATCATTTCTTGCATAACACCCCATCCACAGTGGCATATTTTGCTTTGGCGGAGGTGATCGGGTGCAGATGTCATTTTTGATCGGTGAGCGATCGTAGCGAGAGAGAAAATCCTTACAAAAAATACAAGAGGGAGAGCAGAGTAGTGTGAAAAGGTAGCGAAACGAGCAAAAGAAGGGAGGGACAGGGGGGATACCCCCTCCCTAATAAGGGTGGAGTAGGCAATCGATATCGAGGCTCTATGTCCAGGGGCGGCGGGAAAAGGGATGTTTTGAAGGTTGAGGAGGGATAGGTGGGGAGGGGCAATTAAGATTATTTGTTTTGTTGCAGAAGTGTGGAAATGAGAGGGGAGGGAGGGGTCACTGTGACATCATCAGATCCGAAACCTATGTCATTTGGTGATAATTAAATATAATAAACTAGTACTCTTTTTTTTATATCTTCACATCCTTGCGACCCTACTCTAAGCTTTCATCAAACGGTATACATATTTTCACAATACAAGAGCGGGACATCTTTATGGAAAATGAAAACAATAAAACCGACCAGTAAAACCACGCACTTGTGTGAAATCGATAGATTCGATAAATATGCTTCTTTTGCGAATTCTTTTTTTTTATCGGATTAGAAGATCAATGGAGTAACAGGGCTCGATCCAATGCATAAAGCGATGAAGATGGGATGTAGACACCTGAGGCTAATTAATATTAATATAAAGTCTTACGTAAGAATAAGACGTCAATTCTATATTTAGAATTTGAAATAGCACCTTATTGATTTCTACAGTGATTTAAAAATGTCTTTGTATTCTGAAGCATTTAATTGCATCTGTCGTTTAAGTTACATTTTACAACCTTTTAATGTTATGCAACAGATCATTTGGACATTGAGCTAGCAATAAAACTTATCACACAAGCACAGATATCTAGGGAAACCTGAGCAATAATTTGAGTGGTTTAAATCAATGTATATTACCATTAAGCCATTGATTTAATAATAATAGGCGTATCATTATTTGTAACATGTGAATTGAAAGCAATGCAAAATGATGTGAAATCAATAAATTTTATGTGACGCATGAAATAATACCAGAATAATTAAACTGCTCGATGAATCAATCCTCTTTTTTATGTATGTTTTGTTTTATTTTTTTTTAGGTTTAAGAAAGATTTGTCTCTAAAGGTGCGTTCACGGAAAAAAAATTACCTAATTTTTTTGCGTGAACAGAGGGGATAAATTCCTATGTTTTTAAACAAATGTGGCTTTCGAAAATATCGGATTTCGTGCTTTTTAGCTTTTTCGTTTGCGTGAACGTGGCCTTAGATTTCAATATTAGGGAAAAAAAAATCATCAAAATGTTATCACATTCTGGAAATGTCATACAATTTTTATCGGAGAACGCATTGGATGTTTTATTTGTGTATTATTATAAATATATTCTTCACCATGCAATCCGTTTTTCCACTTATCATAATTTAGTGAGTAAACAGTAAAAAAAAATGTTCTGCAATAGATACCATAGCTCCCTCAAATTTGTTTTGTTAAGGCATTCTTTCCTTTTGTAAATACCCTCTTTGTTTTCTTCGAAGTCAATTGACATTTAGCTAACGTTACGTTATCGATAGATTCCTTTTGTTTTGCACTCGATTTCCATTTTTTTTGCGTTATTTTCGCGAACAAGCTGGTTTTGGTGTCAGAATCAATTGTACGCTAATCGATCGCGTCAATTATTTTCACGCAAAACAATCGCGTGAAACAGAAATAATATCTTTCAGCCATTGCAATATTTTGTTTATTTCAACTTTTTTCTAATAAAAAAGTATACTATTTTTTTTTAATAAAAAAGAATAAAATTACAATATGATGAAAACGATTTAAGATGCGATACAAAATATTTAGTACTGTATCCATGTTTATTATTATTGCAATACGCACAAGTCGAGCATTGTTTGCATGTCGGCGTCTCAGGTACGATGCGAGCGCGCATAAGTCTTAAAACGGCCGTCGAAATGGCGCCCAAGGCAAGATACAGTAGCGCAAAGGTAAACAAGGCTATCGTCGACAACGGGTTTCAAGGTTGTTTGCATTTGTTGCGTGTGCGCATGAATGCAGGAGTGTGGATCCTTGAGGATTTGCAAGGTTATATAGAAGGCGAAAACAGGCGCGCGATATTGGGGAGAAAAACAAAATAAAACTTGTTCGCATTACTCGTTTGTTGTATTTTTTGCATGAATCAAAAAATCTTATCGATGCACACAAAAACTTTTTAAAAAATCATTTGATTGTTAAGGGAATGATAAACGAAGAAACATTTCAACTGTCGAATCAAACAATTGACATTAGGGCAGTGCGTAAATTAAAATGTATCTCATACCACTTTCAGTTAACCCTAACTACCCTGATAAGAAACAACCGTCGAATACGATTCAACACAATTGACGTCACATACAATATCCAGACTACTGCATATTGACCTCAATTTTCACTTGCAGACATGCAGTGAGATGCATGGCATTAACAACACTACATGTACATAGAAGAAAGAGAGTATTTGTGCGTTTAATAAGCCTATTTTTGGTGAAAAAAACTGCAACCAAATATATCTATTTTAATGCTCATCTATCTGTAATATAAAGAATATAAACGAAATGTTTCTATGTTGCTCCTGTGGTGCATGTAAGTGGGATTCGAGAAAACTAATTTAAGATTTCATGAAAGATGTATTTTGGCATTCATTTTCCTACGCTTACAAGCAGCGACAACGATGAAAATACGAAAACAAAAAAAAAAATAACGGGACGATTTAAGAAAACGTTTTATTCATCCTTGTGATAGACTGCTCTCCCGTCCAAACTCTTTTACTATGAGGTATATTTCGAGAGAAACGTATATTTGTTCGAAACATTTTGTAAGATTTAAGAACCAAGCGAAAAACGTCCCAACTTATTATCGGAAAGGTATTTTAAAACTGTAGATGTGTAAACTATAAAATCACATGGTTAACTAAACATTTAAACAATTCTGGTCAAGGCACCGTCGGGCGTCCCTATTAAATGCATATATTAATAAAACGAATCTATAATATTTGAACAAGCTCCATTTATAATAGTCTTCGGGAGGTGATTGTAGGAAGGGTGGAGGGGGGAGGGGGTTATCTAAAATTTAATTTAAATATAGGAGGGAATACATGTATATGTAATGATAATCTAAACATTTTTAACATGCCCTATTTAGAAAACGTATTCGGAAGGGGATGGGAAAAAAGTTATATGCAAAGAATTAAGAAAAATACATGTTATTATAGTTCATATTTTAAAAAAAATATATTAAAATAAAAATAGATAAAAAATATTACCTAACTCCATTATTTAGATGATAAATGCCAGTTTGTATTAAAAACATCTTTATAATGGTCATATACATGTGCATAGATACATTGCAAAGCACCGCGCTATCTGGATTAAGTCTGTTAGTGAGCGAAGACGGGAGAGGCGAGCTATTCATAGTAAATGTACTGTTGCCTATTAGTAGATTTTTTGGCATATCACTTTCCATCAATATCTTCATTATTTGGTCTAAAAGATATATCACACTCTCCTTTATGAGTTTGAGAGTTCTATCAGGTTTTCGATCAGTTGTTTTGGGTGAACGATCGACCGACTATTTCTCTTTGAACACCATAACATACAACATATAAAGCAGTCTAGAGTCTCGAAATTGCAAAAAAGAACTTGCCTAGATATCGGCTGCTCGTGTAAAGACCGAAATATACACATGAAACGTATGATTGCATAGACTGGATCTTTATGGATATAACTCTATGAAACTGTATACTGGCAGAACACCGTGACATAGGCCCGTTGCGTGTGTGTAGTGTACAGACAATGAGTCCACTAAATGTCATGCACACTACGAAATATCGTTTTAGTGGAAGGGAACATGACATTTGAAAATGGAGTGCCTCAAAACGGTGTTTTGATCCCATAAAAAATGTCCCGATAGGTACAACAAGTCCACTCAAAGCGTTCCACAGAACTGTTGCATTTTCCTTTCGTATTCCTTAATTTGGACAGTACCGGAGTAAGATAGCATTATCAAAAATATATATGCTTTTTCATTCAAGGAATTGTTTTCCGACATCATATATACAATTATGTTTACAAATGTATTACACGTATTACACGAATACATCTTAAAGTTCGCCATGACATTGACTGCGTGTTGAGTGCACATAGATGGCATGCTAAAAAAATCATATTTTGACTTCAAAGCGTATGTACAACACATCAAAGCCACAAACAACTCATATGCATCAATTCATAAACTGAGTAACTCGGGAACAAAATATGCTAAGCTTAATTGAGTAATTGCATTAAATATGTGAACACAAATGCATCGATCATCCAGTACATATTGCAAAGCAAAAGTTCAGTACAATCACATGTATATCTATGTAAAGAGTTACAGTGAAGCAAATCTCCATATTTCTATATCCTTCCTAGAGTTTAAAGATGTTCGGTCAAAGACCCTAGATATAGTGACAGGTTCTTTGGCTCGGTACAGGAAGTAGATTCCAAAGATCTTGTATATAGTAATATGAAACTAATTATATTAGGTCTTCTCAATTACAGCTTTGAAAACAACATTATAATCAGGATTCAACAAGTTTAATAATCAACCAGCTCTTTATACAATAACAGAAACTACCCCTCCCGCGCGGCGCGTAATATAATGAAATGAGACAATCTTATATTGGCATCAACAGATTAGTTTCCGGTTTCTCGCCGGATGTGACGGATCTCAAATTTCAAAACTGGATTCCAAACAGTGACACGAGGAGGCACGTTTAATAAGATACAGCCAAAGGACGAACAATGGGTTGTTTGTACCTTATAGATAAGTGTATTAAGCATAAATAAGCATAATAATTGCTGTTTGTAGGAAAAAGGATTTTTTTTCGCTATTCTGTCCCGGGCCAATTTTAACTAATTTGCGGTAATACGTATTTCTGGCAATGTTTTGCTGGTTTACGGTAT
>LQRL01134997.1:16704-27703 GCA_001703475.1 Hydroides elegans | reverse complement strand
GGCGAAATGCCTCCACCATACCCTTGGTGGAAAGCCGAGGATGCTTCTGACCGTTACATTTGAGGAGTCAGTTCAACCGTCCCTCCGTCCGTGATACTGCCCAAATAAAATGTTACTTTTCAAAGAAAGGAAAGGTAACATTGCGAGCCTGTTTTTTTTTTTTTCAAAACTACATGTAGATATAAAAGAGTTGGTATGTTCTATACCCGGAGAATTCATGTCCTATTTTGAAGAAATATTACAATGCCAATCACGCACCAAGATGTTGATTCTTTGTGAGATCGACTGCATATTGGATGTCAAATTACAGCCGAATGGATTCAAGTAGACAACAAAGAAAATGCATGAATGAAAAGCTTTCCGCAAATTAATTGCAAGACAATTTCAAAAGAAAAAAATCACATGCCCCGATGACATATTATGTCAACAGTTTTTGGGGTCACGCTAGGTCAGGGCAAGAGACAATATTGGGTCTGACAATTAAATTGAATATGAAGTGAGGCAAAGGTCATCAAACATTTGATATACATTTATACCTATAGTGGCGTTCACATTGATATCAGTTACACATTAAATATTAAATGTATTTTTGACGTTTGACATGCAAATTATATTTCTATATGCGTGCCAGATGAATGAATTTCTTCTTCTAATATATGAATAATTGTGTTGTTAGCATATCTTAATTTGCGTCTGTGCCTGTGGATTTTCAATTGGTATAAAATATAGTTATCCAGCAGCATCAATTTAGCTGGAATCGCTATATTTTATACAAGTTCTTTTTTTTTGAAGACGCAGACGCGAAAACAATGAATCTTAAAATCGATTTTCTTCGCTCGGTGCGATTTTCACCCTTTTTTTCTAAACGAGCGCATCTATCCACTAACAAGACTGTCTTAGGACAGTGTGCCACAACTAGCATAAAACTTATTAACGCTGTGTTAGATAATATTGTATATTCATTTATTGTATATAGGCGAACAACTTAGAGAAACTCTTCCTTTCCCGACTATTAACAATATCGAACCATGTATCATAATTTTTTGGTATTTCAGATTTCTATTGCAAATATTACATATAAGTAAGTTCACAGAAGCATGAATTCTATAAATAGATTTTTCAGTGAATGATATTTGATAAAACCAATCTTTGAAACAGGGAAACCCCTAATTACGCCCATATGCCGCCGATCACGTGTTGGAAATAAAAAGGAATAGGATCGTGTATTTTTGCTCACATAGCTGAAGAGTCAGTCCATTGATGCTTTTGGTTAAACATTTTTTTTTTGAAATGCATATATAAGCAGAATCGCTTACGTAAGCACACCCTGAAGAGACAAGGCCCTAATGATTGTTGCAAAAGTTTTCAAATCGGTTCACAATCATGAGAGGAATAGTGTTTTTGCAAAAAAGTTTACGAACGCAATAAACAATTAAATAAGTTTAACGACAATAATGGCAAAGTGGTCACACAGACCCCGGTTTACATCGCAAGTCCTGGCCAAAACGGAAAATGCAAAAGATTAATGTATGACACATTTTGGTTAAAAAATGGGTTTTAAAAGGGCGAGCGCTAAAGAATCTTTCACGATGGATCGCAAAGAGAGAACACAGTGAACGGAGGAGAAGGAGGAGTTAGGTGCTAAATATCGTGTCCAGAATATAGTCTAAATACCCGAAATGAAATAGACCAAGAGTCCGAACTCCCATTGGAATAAAAACGATATTTGTTAATTGACCCATAAAGTAAAACTGATATTTATCTTGTCTTTTGTATTTATTTGTAATTACTCAACATTAACAATCACATTACAAAATGATAGCAATGGGGAAGCGTATGCTTAGTCACACATCATAAGTATTGTAGAAATACATACTAAAATATATATAGTATATATTTAAATTTATTGTTTATAGTATTTAAGTCATAATTTGAAACCGTTTTAACAATATATAAAAAAATCCATTTACAATCGATAAAATTTTTCAAATAATGTTAAAGCAATATCAAATGTGATGCTATTAAATCATTTTCAAATGTAGAATCAGATTGCTAAAGAAGAAAACACCTTTCATATTTGCGCATACGCATTTCTCAATCTTATATGCCTTGGTATAAATATTTTTGCATGGTAATCACGCTGTTCCGATCCTCTAACAGGTAATGATGGAAACGGAAATTCATCAGAAAAAAAATACACTTTGCAGGAGCGCGGTCAACACTGATGTATGATGCAACCGTTGAGAATGAACTGCTTGGAACAATAATACACAGATTTTCAAACTGACTTGATTAGTTAATATCACTTATACAAGAAAATACTATATAAGTAGTTGATTTATTAATAGATAACCGTTCCATTTTGAGTTTGGACAGTATATAACCGACACATTGAATCAGGCTGGCACAAAAACCAACATACAGCAAACAAATTTTTCTTGAACAGTTTTTATTTTGTTTATAATAATCTTTCGTGGGCAGCAAGCATATTCATTTGCGACTTATTCATTTTCATTCGCCAACAATATAAACGTAAAATTGCAATTACAATTACCTCTATAACGTTTTTTCAAATGCCAGTTCAGCACTTGTTGCATTTTTAAAATATCAAAATATAATTAAATCAAAAAACATATATATATATAGACTTTATGTGTTCACTTTTTGCCCGGCAGCCCTACAGTGCTCATGCGTCTGCTTCCTCGGCGCCCAAGATTAGCACCCTGTGGCGGATTGACTGCCAGTTTATTCGCGTTCTTGTTCGACCGTTTGTCGGATCGTGAGTCGTTATGTCTCCGCAACGATGATGCGCTCTTTTGTGGCTTATCTGGGTTTAGCTTTGCTGTAATACATGAGTGCATTAATAAGAAATATGTATATCGTCGTTTTGAAAAAAAAACACGGTATACAAAGAGAAATTCAATGTGTCCCAAATATTTTTCTTTAATGTATACTGGTAAGGAATCAGATGCTTTTGTCAAAATATGATATCCAATAATAACCCAAAACTTGAAAGAGGTGTTTTTGAGTAATACCAAAGAATTTCTCACTCAGGGAAATAAATATAAAACGTTTTTTTTAATGTTTAAAGATTCCCACCGACTTATATAAGAATTCTTTGCAACAATGTGACATATAAGTCAATTTAACGCGTACCCTGCCGAGGTAATAATTATTATTATTATTATCTTAGTCTCTTCTCACCTATAAATTCTGGATCTTTAAGTAATGCTGCGACTAGAGGGGTATATTTGCTTGGCCTTTCTTCTGCCTGTCCTATTACACCAATGGAAAGATTTAACAAATAGTGCACGATGATGATCGATTACATGTTAAGCTCCTGCTAACAATTTCACTAAAATTTGAGACACCATATTTCTTGCACATACAATTTTCCGATTTATGATAGACTATGAAAATGGGAAAATAGTCATCATGGTAAATCTACTCATCCCGTTGAAGAATGAATCTGAAAAGCCGTCTAAATTGCAAAATGACTTAATTCAATATACTTGTTGAACAATTTCTAAAGCATTTGTATTTTTAGAATGTTGATTGCTAATTGAAGGGATCCGTGAAACAATGTGTTAAATCGACATAACATGTTTCGGCAAATTGTATTGCAAAGTGTCACATGATTATATTGATCCATGTTATAAACTTAAATATTGCTACGGAAACAATGTTATCATAATAATTTCATCCTTTGGCCACTTGCCACTCCTCCTCATTCAATACCTATTTTCTCAAAACATAATTTTCAGACTTAACACAAAATTTCACGGAGCCCTTCGATCATAACATACGTTCGACTCGGAGCAGTATTAGCGTCTCTCGATCTTCGAAGTAATCCGTAGCGTAGTCGGACAACCGTCGGTGTAAAAGTTTCACGTTGCCCGATTCATCTGACAAGTCGACGGTTTCTGTTAAAAAGAATAATGACATATAAGATACGAGATTTAATAATAGTTATAAACACAAAAGCAATAATTCCAATCAAAGTTATGAATAAAGTAAGTGTAAATGAAAATCAAAACCGAAAGGGTCGCGGAACAGGTGAATTCACATGTATTATATTATCGATATTATTATTTTGTTATCATCAAATGATATCATTCATTATACCAAATGACAATATACAAATAATAGAACTGATTTAATCTACAGGTATATTCATTTATAAATACCATCTCAATGTTACAGCCTTGACTGTGTCACAAATGAAAAGGCAGATCCAGGTCAATGAAATTGACATTGTAATCAATGCAATTACCGAAGGCAACTCATCACTAATAGAACATCAACCATGACATAAGAAAACAAAAAGGCAGTCAATTTTCACCCTACAGTTACAAATATATGACAAAGCGATTTCTGTTAAATTATACAAATTGTTAGACACCTATGAATGGGTTGGATTCTGAATATTTAAAACCCTTTATGGTTGATGAACAGTTAATAATGACTGGGCGGGTATTTCGAAAGTTACCCAACAACCGTTAAATTGCTATGCATTTTTCATTGCGGTAACAAAGGGGATATAGAGCCAAATGTATAAATGATTATTACAGTAGCACTATTACATGTATCTATCCCAAATTTTACACCAATACATGTTATACACATTATGCATTG
Organism: Hydroides elegans; assembly: GCA_001703475.1. NCBI lineage: Eukaryota > Metazoa > Annelida > Polychaeta > Sabellida > Serpulidae > Hydroides > Hydroides elegans. The sequence continues at coordinate 23,068 of LQRL01134997.1, read as the reverse complement.
GCGGCAGAAATTCCAAAGGCTGATTAATGCCCCATTATCAGGTGGATGACGTCCCTATATACAGGGGTGCCCCTATATAAAGTGACGCATCCCTATAAATTGGGACGATCATTAATACGGTATACCATATGGTATAGTCACATATGGATTTAGTTACTATGCAATGATATTTTAGTTTAAATAAGTTGAATATAGTTCTTTTAATATGTTTAATCATATTTAGTTACTGTCAAGGCTGATTTTGATTGCCCAGCCATTGGAAACCGACTCCGGATTAATATTATCAAATAATATCTGCAATTGCCGGCTTCCTCTGTTGCACGGCAACAAGGAAACTTAAACATGACAAAATTGCTCTCTTTGCTTCTAAAGGAACAAGCATTTGAGAAATCCGGAAACCATAGAGCTTTCAAGCAGAATTTGTTTACAAAAATAAAAACCATATGAATGTCATCGACCACTGAGATTGCTTGCTGTGTATGGATTTCTTACCATTTAGGTTTTTGTGTTTCGCAGTAGGTCTTAGATTCGTTTATATAATTTTGTCCTTTTAGTGAAACATAATGGTCCATATTACTCAAACCACTTGTGAAATACATGGTTTCTTAGTATAAGAATAAAAGTAGTAAGGTCAAAACAACATGATAAAGAGTAAAATCACTTAAAAGGCATAATTAATGGGCACTTCAGCACTTTTTGCTTTTCATACATATATCAACAATCCGAGAGTAAAGATGCAATGATTGTTTAATCACTTAATATCTTTATTATTGCATATATTTTATATATATTAGACGGAAACTGTCAATCTTAAATATCCAAAATCAAGCACAGTTTGAATTGCTTATCCGTTGCATAGAAATTAGAAGATACATTTGATATCCATTTTTAAATATCAATGGTATATGTTTTCCCATTGTAAGTCTCAAAACATCAATTTTGGGCTTGAGTTGGACTTGACATATATATTTTTTTTCATCCGCCTCTATTTTTTTCCTCACGTGGAGCTAAAAGGTTTTCCTTAACTCTGCATTACTATATGATATCCCTCATTTTCTGGCGGATGGGAAGGGGGAATAAAACAAATTAGGTATCAAAACTCTTAACTCAAAACTTAAATATTGTCAAACTAAGAATACAACTAACCTTCTGTGTGTAGTTGGCATCTCTCCTTGATTGCCTGTAGCAAATTGCAGTTTTTGCAAACGGGATTGAATATTTCCGCTTTGTCATCTATAAAACAAAACATTGACAACAACAAAAATGTGAACATTTTCGGGTGTGTTATATAAAAGTGATAGATAGTAGCTAAGAAATAAAATAGTTAATTCTTAATCATATTTAGAGAGATACACTTTTGATGGAAATAGGTTTCACCGCGGTGGCTTTTGTGAACTCACAATATTACTCTCAATGCTTTACTTTCATGATTAATTAAATGTTCTGTTGTGACATGTATGTTATTAAATCAAACATGAATTATTGTTGCAGAACATACGAACATAATTGATACATATCATATTAATATGTATACCGTTTCCTTTTAAAACCAGGCGCGGATCTAGATAAGGGTAAACAAGGCTGCCCCCGATCGGATCTGATATATTATACCAAACAATACATTACCGAGAAACAATTCAGCCCCCCCCCTCCCCAATAGTCCCTCATATTAATTATTTTGTGGCGTCCTCGTCTTGAACAATCAGGATAACCCCCAAGAAACATCGTGCCTATTTATCGGTTCGCATATTTATGACTTTAAGACTGTGCATAAGCTTTCCCGAGCAGCTATCAAATATACTAAAATTTACTTACCACCATATTTCACTGTGATAAACATGCTGATAACGTTTTGATTAACACATCCACAAATCAACTATCCCGACGATTGACAGTTGTCCTGATAACTGTATAAATATAAATCACAATCAGACGTCAAAACTATTGAGAGTGTGTGGCTATCATATCAAGAGCTTCTTATCAATAATCTTCTTTTTTTGTCGAGATTAAGAAAATATTGCATTGATAAGTACACCTATAGAGCAGTAATTATATGATAACTGCACTAGATTTTATTTCCATCGATTCACGTTTTGTTTGTTGCTAAGAATTTACATTGTACGACAAAAATCGTACAAATACAATTCGAGTGAACTTAACTCACAGTCCCATATCGCATTTCAATACAAATGTCCTATAAAGTTCGATCCGGTCTTTTCATCGTTACATTTATCCATATGCAAGGATGTTTGCCTATTCGTCTCTAACTCTATAAGGTTCAAATTACATTTTATCACAACCTCTATTAGGCAATACTTTACTTGACATCGATATGGAAAACACAGCAAATCGAAAATTAAATACAGTAATCTCTATATCAAACCCACTGATTACAACGGCGAAATGAAGCAACGCCAAATGGCATGTAATAATGAAATGAATCGCGGTTCAATGAGGAAATTAACATTACTAGAATATAGGCATTTCTGAATGCAAATGTGACCTCAGAAATCATCTTACGGTACATTCAGCGGCTAAATTGCGTCCGTGTCTGCAAAATTGATTTTTTTTTTAAAGTAATCATATCTGATTCCGCCTATTTTACTTTATTGAATACCAATTTCGCAGACGTAAAAAGCTACAGAACACTCTCTAAAGCGACGAATTCGCGGCGTTATCGAATGTACGAATATGGTTGCGTCAGCATGTTCACGTAGTTTCACACGGAACAAGGTTGAAAATCTTGAGATATAAACGTGTCAACGTTTAATGATGATAGAAGTGTAAGAGTATGTCGCTCCCTGCGTTGTCAGGTCATCTTACTGCTACCACTTAACGTGGAACAAATCATATCTCAAATGTATAGTTTGAAAATAAATGGTCTGTAATTGTCCAAATGAAACTACGTGAACACTTGTAAGCTACCTTGTTCGCGCATTGAATGACACAGATGTGTTGTGCCGTCAAGACGTTGTTTCCAGGTTCCCCAATGTTAGTCCGTAAATAAAAAAAGTTTTCGAGTATCTTTCAAATGAAAGGGTGTCCTATAAAGCTTTATAAAACCATTTAAAATTGTTTATCGTGTATCCCTTATATCACTTGCTAACCTTATCTATATATAATTATGTATCGACCATAAGTTAAATAAGAATACGCATAAAAGTGTAAGCGGTAGTTTTGATAAGACCCTGTGCGGTGTTTATTGTCAAAAATTGAGTGAGCAATTATTCACATACCTTAAGGCTATTTGTCCGTTTTATTGAACAAATTAACAGAGCACGAAAGGTTTCCTATAACATGGTCTTTTGCTGAAAGATGATATGAAAATATCCCTGTACTTAAAAAATATCCACTTAATCTTGTTCTTGGTGTACACTGTTATAAAGGTTGAGTAAACAAGCACATAATTAATGTTAATCTAGTCGCATTAAGGTCACACTCAAGTCTTTTAAAGCATCTACAATATCCATAATAGTTATACTGAATTTCCCGAAAGCATTATCCAGACATGAAAATACGATAAATAAATCAGATTAAAATTTATTTGAATTCAGACTTTGTATCATGTGTTCATTCGGCATTAGAAATGTTTCGTCAAAACAATTAAACGAACTTGTATAAATATGAATATATAAGAAATATAAGAACTCATATAAATTTAGAAAAATGTATTAAACTGTATTGATCTATGGCCTAAGAAATATCCTAAATTTTCCTATTTGCATTGTGGTCTCATGATGATATTTTCGTTGACTGCCAAATTTTACATTAGAGAAAACAAGTCTGAAATTAAATATTTCATACTCTTTCAGGTATACCCTTTCCTCCCTCTCAGGTTGCAAGTTTATATGGAGCAAAATTATTTTCAGACCACAACTGACAATCAGATAAATATGTCAAGAAACTTTCTTAATTCAATGGTAAATATAAATGTTCAATGTCTAAGGAAAAATATATAAATGAAGGGCATTTCATGAGATATTACTAAAAAATGCGATTCTTAACAAAGTTCACATAATCTAGAAACAAGTTTTTTCCTTAAAAATATAGAAGAAGCTGTTCAAACAATTATATACAGTAAGACATGTTTATAACTTAACACTATACTGTCCAGATGTTCCAGTACTATTAAGAAAATAATATATAAGAATTATATTTTATGTAGGTTTCAAAATTTTGAAATATTATGCCGTTGGGTAGCCTTCGAAAAATCTCCAGAATTCCTGAATGCTAGACGACAATCCATCAAAGTCTGTTTATAGATGTATGAAAAGCGCTAAAAGTGAGCAATGTCATAAATCAACAATATCACGATTGGAGATCGTTACTCCATAGAAAGAGCGAAATAACACATGGGACATTGGCATTGAGGATATATTTGGCAACCATTTGTTTCTATCAAAACAAAAATAGTCATTTGTGTGGTTTTTTTTTATGTTATACGGATTTGGATAATTTTGCCATCAAAAATAATTCTGCGATTTATTTACGCAATGTATTTGCATAATACATTCAACTGTTTCAGACAAAGGAAGATTTAAACTATTTATTTGGTCTAGGTTTATTTAGACTTTTTGAAGATAATCTAGTCAGCGGTCATCCACAAGATTCCTAAACAATATAAATTTATCCGCATAAATACCAACTTGAAATTCATCAAATAAGTTGTTTAACATATCTTATGATAAACAATGTCTGCTTTATATAGGACTGGTGAATAATCAAGGACGCCAGAACCGCTTTTCCCGATATTCGCTTAGAAATTTAACGCAAAGCGATGTATGATTATATTGGAAAGTGGTGTGTGACAGCTTTAAAATATCACTTTGCATTTTGAAAATATATATGAAAAATAAAAATAAAATAAAATACGTTATAACCTTTGTTGTTTTATAATATCCTCACAGTTATATTTATGTTTCAAATCAAATGAATATTTGATATACTTTTATCTGTTCTCCTACATATTTATATCAAGACCCTACTTCGATGTGACGTTTTTCAGGAGTGAGGTAACGGGTCAATCCCCTACAGGAATCCTATTGAACAAGTGTTATGATCTTACCCGAGTCCGTTTTTGCGTCACTTCTCCCAACTAAAACAACTAAATGAAATTGACCACACTTTACTCAATGGGATAATCTCACCCATGGAAGCTTTTGACACCTATTGTTGGCTTGAGACAACCTCAAATAAACTGAGTTATGGCATCCATTCTATATCTGACACATTGATCGCAAATGATAGTTATATAATATACTTAAATGCCTGAAATAGCGAAAATTTAAGATGTTTTTCATCCGTAAGAGAATAAAAGTATAATTGTTTACTCAATAGACCACTATATAATTTGTATTGAATGTTTAAATATCAACTTTAATCCATAATATGTAAAGAAAGTGCCAATTTATCTAGAAACACAACGTTTTTTTAATAAAATATAGCACACATCCCGAGGTCTTTCTCTGAAAAGCTGATATTATATCTATTTGTAGTAAGTTTTAATTTTCTTGCACCTTCGGGTCATCATGCATCACGATTTGAGCATATCTAACATTGTGGGATTATTGAAAAGAAAAATTTGGCTGATGTGAAATAATGTAAAAGCCTGGGACTATTAAAGAATGAATCCACCAATATATGTATTAACCAATTGCTTATCATCAGTACAATCACTTAATGCAGATCACGTTTCGAAGCTAATTTCTAGGTGATAAAACAAGATTTAACTCTTACTTTTTGTTGTTAAAACATAAAAAGCTATAAAAAATACAACGGTAATACTGCCAATCTTCCGACATCTTTATTTAAGCTGCCCCAACGATAAACTGATTTAATAGATTAATGAAAAAATATATATAAGGTATTAAGTCACATACAAATATGTTGTTTCCAAGAAATATTCGTTTTCAAATTAAAAGCGGCACTTCCCGTATTACTTAATACTATAGTTATTTGAAAGATCAATGTTTAGATAAAATATAAGCATGGATACAATTTAGATTTACACTGCATGTGGTTGTCTTCAGTAGATATACATATACATATGAAGCATATTATCTAAATGATAAGTTCATTTTAAAATACAACTGCGTTGTGTCCAACGTATCAGCCCGACACATAGGACCTCTTAATTTTTCCCTTTTTAATGTGTCGCATGTTCGCTCGAGATCTTGTAGCGGGAGTGGACGGTAATAACTGTGATGTGGATTTAGCTGACGAACTTCTTGTTCCTGTATCTTTAACACTATCATCGTCAATTGATTCATTTGCCTTATCCCTTGACTTTGTTGCCTCTTTAGGATGTCTTTGTTTGTCCGGTTGAGCAGACCATCTGGTACTGTTTGTGGACATACGAGTCAGG
>LQRL01134995.1:0-11021 GCA_001703475.1 Hydroides elegans | reverse complement strand
TGATTTACTACATTTGAACTATAAAGTAATCACTTTTGTATATAGCATCCGTATCTAAGATAAAACACAAGTCAAATAGTCTCAAATTGGTATGATTTTGATTTATAAGTCACTGTATTTGGATTTGTAGACAATAATCTCATCGCGCTTGTTGCATAAATTGGCATACAGTAATCTATCATCTATATACATCTATCACATATAACTAAATTTATTTCGATTTACTACACGTGAATTATTAAGTATTCTCTTTCGTATATAATATCCATATTTTAAGTAAAACACGAGTCAAATAGTGTTCATTTGGTATACTTTTGATTTATAAGTCACTGTATTTGGATTTGTAGACAATAATCTCATCGCACTTGTCGCAGAAATTGGTAGGTTCGCACATTTTACAGTCAAAACGGTGGCAATGACAATCCTCGCAAATCGATTTGCCGCAATAAGTACACGAGTAGGCCATTTGATTGTAAGCCGTTTTGTTTGATTCTTGTACACTTTCATATTCCTTTTGGTTTAACTTTGTGTTCTTGTTCATAAGATTGTCGTGTGTGATCACAGCCTTGAGTGTTCCTTTGCATAAAGTGCAGTTTTGTTGTTTCTCACGATATTTGATTTCTGACTCAGGACGCACTGTGTCAGGAACATCATATCCCTGTAATGCTGCATCTAGTGCCGGTAGTGTGTACAGCAAGGCACTCCATTCGGACGAGTTGAAATTAATGTAATTTGTATACATTTTGTCCTTGTTGGCAGCTCTTTGCGTAAAAGATACATAGAATTGGTTGAGAAATTTCACCACATTCATTTCTTTATCCTTTGTCAATTCAATTTTCGATTCAGTCTGGTGCAATATATTGCTGTTTGTAATGATAATGTTTCTGCAAATTTCGCTCCACACCTGTGTAGAGAAGCATATCCAGCGTTGTTCCTTCTTTATTCTTATGAACTGCCCATAATCGCCAACTTCAACTGAGATGCAGAGCTTTTTGCTTAGGTCAAATGAGGTTCCTGTAGAATGAAATAAAAAGTTAGATTATTTATTATTATAATGTTTTCGTATTTTTAAAACGTTTGATTATCATAGTCTTCGTACTTTTAAAACGTTAGATTATTGGAATGTCTTCGTTCTTTAAAAGGTTGGGCCTTTTAATATGAATCAAATGTAATATTGGAAAATAAATGACGAATAAGTTTAAGATTTTTTAAATTATGAATACTAACTTACCTTTCTGTTTGATTTTTTCGCTCATTTTTACTGCTTCCAAACTACGTTTATACGATCAAGTTGTTTCTTCTCCTAAGTTTTTATTGCAAATGAACCGTTGGCATCATACCTTTCCTTTTATATGGCACGTATTCCTCTATTCTGATTGGCTGTTATAAAGCCACGATAAGGTTTGTACCGACCCCGACCAAGATCCAGGGTCATCAAAATGTCCCAACCCTTAACCCTATTTTGAATGGCTGTTATAAATCCAGGACAAATTTTGTCCAGACCCCACCCTCAACTGCTATGAATTTGTCCCGACCCTAATCACGTGACCCCGACGTTTTACATACGTTCTCAATCCACGGCCAGGTCCAGTCCTCACTCTGAATGACTCCATTGTTCTATGAATAGAGCAATGCAAAACCCCCTCGGAGCTCCCCGTGACGTCATGCCTCTCAACCCCTTTATTTTTCTCTATATACATGACCAAACATAATGCCCCTCTGCATAATCCTTCAACCCCCCAACAATCAGGGCTCTAATCCGATTAGCCTCGCAATATCGATTTATGCCCCAAAGACCATGCCATGTAGTAACTATAATCGGGCTTCGTGACTCATTGCCAGACCCAATAGTATTTATCGTATATACATAATTCACTATGATATGAGATGATTCTAGAGATCAATATATATCTAATGCACATTATATAGATCAATTTTTACGTTCATATCCATGCAAAAGCAGAGACGGCTGCGCGATTATTGTCACTCAATGCTTTTGATATTACAAAAGGTCGTTTGAATTTTTCGACACAGCAATACTTTTTCTCCTTGTCTCGCCAACCTAGAAGAGAAAAAAAATGGCAATATGCGAAACTTCAAATGGAAAGTATGATTAAAATGTGATTATATATATATAGAAAAACAACATTTAAACTTTCCTTATCTATGTTTAAAGTAATCGCTTTTATAAATTGTTTTAATACAAAAAAATGGAAAAAAAAACTAAAACGTGTTTCTAAGTCTCAAAGCTAGATTTTTTCCAAGATATGTAGGGCAAAGCATCTTGTGGAGATTCGCCCGTTAGATGCTTTTCATCTATAATACCTTATATTAGTTAATGCGATATCGGTTCTTCCGTGGGGTTGTATCTTTCTTTAGGTCAATAGATGTCCTTAATAGGTAGGTCAAGAGGAGTTATTAAACCTAATTTTGAACTGGTATGTTTTGTTTTCTTATTTATCGCACCAAATCCACAGATTTGCCTGTTTGTATTCCAGAATCGTCAATGGTTGAAGAGCACCTCGCGAGCTGTTCCTCACAAAAAGGTGTTCCCCAGCAAATTCCAGCTGGCTTAGAGATTTTGAGGAAATTCGTGCTAGCTTGGAGATTTTAGCAATTTGAGGAACACCTTTTTTGATAATTTCTTTATTTTGTGATCATTATTGAGAATAGTAAATTGCAAATCGATCGTAATGGCTTGCAATTGGCCTATAACCTGTTATTTGTTATTAATGATAGGTGATTTAGTAATAATCAACAGTTTAATTGTTGCAAAAGGTGTTCTATTTCTGCTCCAAGCTGGCTAGAAAAGGAGGAACAGCTCAGCTGGCTTGGAAAAAAAGGAACACCTTTTTGCAAAATAGTTGTGTTCAAAAAGTAGTATTTTGTTGTTTTTCGTCTAAGTAAAATTGATTTAAGGTTATTTAACAACTTTTTGATAAATGTGTCGTAGGGTGCCCTTCATGGTTTTCTTTCTGCTCTTCCCTCTTATGTCAGAAACCAAAAAAAAAACTGAATAATACTGGGAAACATTTCATCTTCCTCTTTTTCTTGGCACTGCACGAACTCCTGGTACTTAACTTACATTCGTTCATGAGCTTCATCTACTCTCTGTTCGCATGATGCAATCCTAAATATATTCTCTGATATATGGGCCATATAGTAGATAACCCCACGAAAGCAAGACTTAAGGAAGCAGGGACCGTCATGATTTATCTGATTGTTAACGACATCGTCGTTTCCATTGAAGGTAATAAGGATAATATTGTTTAATTCGATAACTTCATTCGGATTCGGATAACTTCAATCGAATTATCAAAGTGCAACCATATATGTACCCGCTTACCGTCAAGCAACTGAATGATAGTATGCCTTATCGGAAAAACGTAAATATAAATTTAAGACAGACTATGCAGCATATCATTTAACTTAATTTAATCTAAGACTCTAGGAATCGTATTATTTAACTTAACTTAAGTTTAATGAACATTTTTTTTATCTCATTATGATATTAATCATTCACTTGTTTTATACTGCTTTTCTTTTATTCTCGTGTCTGTATATCAATTAGCTCAGGGGATAATGGTCAACCACATTGATCATATACCGGTTGTCTTGGTACACCAGATTTATTTAGAATATATTATACAAACTTTTTAATGTTACATATTTATTACAATCCTTTTTCAGGCCTTGCTATTTCGATTCTTCCTAACAATGGATTTGTGATGACGTCACAAATATTATGAACAAACATGTGAAGTAATGCAAATTTCGTTACTTTTGTGCTTTGCAATGCGTTAGCCGCGACAGATATCTCGATCAAGGTCCAACGCTTTTGGGAGAAACATAAAGTCAATTAAAACAAACGATTGACAATTTGATTATTTATTTCACCATTAAGAATCTTCAAATAAACAATAAGTGCGAACACATATGATGGTGCGAACATGTTTGATAAATTCGTTGTACTATTCTTGTTTCTGCAAATAAAAATATTTAGTCATTCATTTATTTTCAATATAACACTTTAAAACAATCCTGCATTTAATGTTCCTACCTCGAAATTATAGTTGTTGTGCAATGTTTACATACGCTGATTACATATATTAACTACATTGTTTTAAATATTATTTTAAACTCAGAATCTATCAAATCGTATACTTCCTCAAATGTCTTCCCAAAAAGTGCCGAAAATGGTAACGGAACAATGCCATGTATAAAATGATGTAAATTGGATTTAAGAATCTACGACAATACAAATATATTTTCACTGATTCCACTAGCTATAAATGCCTATCGGTTTAAATAAAAGCAACGGGACCTGTATTTCAGTGAACACATATCTGCAATATGACTGAGCTGTTATAAAATTGGTATATTTAGAAATTAGATGAGTACGTAAAAATATACAAAAATGTAATTCAAAACTGAATGAGCTAACACAAATATCAATAATAAAACTATAACCATGCTAAATCTAACCATATAATAAGGTTGAACACTTTCATACTTTAGCCTAGATAAGTTGGGTTTCAGATCATTTTATCTCAAATATGTTTTAAGAATCATCCCGATAACTTCAAAACACTACATGTACCTCAAACATAAGAATGTGCTTATCTGTCTTAAAGTTGAATTTAAACGAAGTTAAATACATTTTAAAAGATCTATGAAAGAGTCTTTAAATGTATCTTTTTCGCGTTCGAAAACATTGAGTTTTACTTAACATCGAATCTGTAGAATACTGAATGACATTCGACTAGATTGAGCTATGTACAGGTATAAACTTTATAAACAAAATCCAAAAAACGACATATGTTCAATATAATAACTGCAGTATATAATTGGAAAAGACATATTGGTCCCTTTATAGTTTGAACAATGCACAGACAAATATATGAACGTGAGCATGAAAATTCTAATTTTAACAGATGAGTAATACTTAGCAGAGAAATATTAGTATATAAGTTCAAGCATGACATAAGCTTTCACGACAATACTGAATGTGTTTTACATGAAATTTGGTTATTAGGGGTTTTTGAAATATTTAAGAATAGGGTTTATATAAATACCGATTGAAAATCATATATAATATATGTTTCGATATTAGAAATTGATGCGTTAATACAGATTATTTTGAACATTTTGTGCAGAGGCATTCAACCAGTCTTATTAATGATATTCACATAAACATATTATTTATATGAAAGGCTAAACAACAAAATATAACAATGTAAACGCAGAACTTGTGTATAAGATATAGGATAAAATTATAATGGTATTTGTCATGACTTTTAAGATGAGAAACATAGTAAACATATTACTCTGTCCCATTCCCCCTCACCTTCGATAGAATTATTGAAGAAGAAGTTTAGGTCTAAATTTATAACATAAATACGTGTAAATAAACCACCATCTTAACTTATAAAGAATAGAACTATATAGAAACATTGGATGTTATATTTGACATATAGCTGTAGATATAACTCATTTTAGTAAATCCTATATATGGCATATAACTTAAGTTGCAAAAAATACATACATGTAATACTTATTGCTTATATTAAAAGAGTGCATCAATGATATATGAAAATATGCATATGCTTGTAAATACAACAACTGACTAGACTATATTTGATTTCTGATATAATACTTACATTTATTGAACTGTAAAAACTATTTTATTCTTTTTGAATATATAATATAGCGACGCCTCAATCCTATTTTGACATGCAAAACAATAAACTCTCAATCGGATCTATAACAATTCAAGACGAAATAGCCGATTAATTGACTATTATCCATCTATTTCGGAGCTTAAAATATTGCTATTTCAAAGTATACAAATTTCATAAAGATAAGGTTTGTGAGAAGATTTGTGAGCCGGCCGAAAACGCTTGTACCCTATTGTCCCATTATTCCTATGTTAACGCATGCCTGCTTGCGCATAAAACACATGTGACCTGCAATTAGCGCATGCGCACTTCAGTAGATGCGAGGCGCCGAGCGGTCATTCGTGGCTGTCTTCTTCAATTGCACCGATGAAAACCGATTATTTCTGGCGAAGGAAATACATAGTTTATATTAAAATATGCAACTTTAAATAAGATTATCTTCTTTGTATATATTATATATATTTTTTTTAATTTCATTTCAATACAAATATATTCAACTTATTATAGTTCTTTTTTGAGGCTGAGTCTAAATAATCTAACACTGCAACATTCAACGAATGCGTATATATACTTAAACTATCGATTTTGCCGTTCAAAAGTTGATATAAAAATCGGCTTCCAGTCAAGCCAAACTGATCAACATAATTTAAGTCATCCTTACCTTGGATCCTCATGAGGTGGCGGGGGCGGTGGCGCAAGATTGGGCGGCGGTGGAGGCGGCAGCTCGCCTCCCTGCTGCCCACCATACCCACTACTTCCACCATAAACCCCTCCTCGCGATCCTCCAGAATACCCAGAACTGCTATTGGCCGGTGAATGTCCTGTTGACATCTGATTGGTCGTTTGTTGGGTCATGTGATGTTGCTGTTGTTGTCCGTAGTCATACTGTGGCACCAAAGCGTGTTGACGTTGTGACGGGATGACGGGTGTGGAGTTGGTATGCAGGAACGGAGGGCGGGGGTCGGATTGGTAGGTGGGGCCTTGTTGGTGGTGGGGCATGTTGGGTGGAGGAGGGGGTGGTGGGAGGTTGGGGTGTGGTGGGGAGGTGGTAGGTGCGGGATTGTTGGGGAGAGGGGGAGGTGGGAGCGGTGGTGATGGGGCGTTTGTGTGGGGGTTGTGCATGTTGCCTGCAGGATACTGAAACAAGGAAAAGTAATAACATTAATAGCCGAAAATACTCGATTAATAAATCAAATAAATATAGTTACATATATCATTTGTATTTCTAGCGTTTTCGGTTTGACCTCTTGTATTGTCTACCATAAGCTATTGAGCGGTAGACGTCTATGTCATTAATAAAGACTTGACATTGAACGAGTAAACTACATGTTAATGTGGACTTCAAATCTGAAAAAAAAGGGGAAAAAAAACAAATAATAGTCAGATGCTCTGCAAATAACATTCTTTAAATCGACAATTTAAATATTCAATTTCTATAAGTGTGAGGTCTGTTAAAGAAAGTATGATATTATTGTAACGTATAGCACATTTTATATATGTATTAGTGGGTATCTGTCGTGCATATCTAGAATGTATCTCATGAAAGTACCGGTAGTGATTATAGGAACATGCACTATGCGAGCTACCCAGGGAAGCTAACCAGGGTAAAATTCAAAATTGATAAAGTTTAATTCTGAGTGTTTTGAAGGGTGAGATTTTTCTTAAAGAGTGTGCACTTAACATAATGATAAGTTAGTACGATTCACGCATGAACTCATTCAGCGCCGAGGGTTAAAAAGTCCCTCCACATGCCGACCGATGAAAGTCTATGGTAATTACTTAAACAAACAATTCTGCTCAAATCACATGCAAACCCGGTACTAATGCAAACTGGAAATATGTTCTAAATCATCCTGATTTTATCTCCGATCTATTCATTGTGGACATGCGAAGTGATACTTGAAATCTCAAATCGAATACATTCCCCATGCACCAACTGGATAGATTATAGGACTTTCAGCTATGAAATAAGGTTTTTCATTCATTCAAGTGAATTTCAGGCGCATGCAGCGGATACCTGAGCCGCGTTACCGCTCAGCCGAATCACGGAATTCATCTGGGGGAGGAATACTCTCGGCTTCCTATTAATGAAATAAAGGGTCATTAGTTCCTTTTTCTGGTCGAAAATAGTGCATGTCGATGTGCTTAACATATATATTGACCATCATTGAAAGTTGGACCATAATCGTATTTCGTTTCACTTTAGTTGAGTATTCATTTAAACAATTTTATTTAGGATATAAAATCTGTCTGAAATTTAATTATAACATCAAAATAATTCATTATCAGTACTGCTTATACATTTAATTCATACTGTAAATCGATCACTTTTTGTTTTCTTTTCAAAACATGAACTTGAAAAATCTATGCATCATAGAATAATCGTGGAAAGAAACACATATCACGAGCTTCATAAAACACATTGGTCGAACGTGCACAAAGGTGACTGCTCTACGTTTTCAAACATTCTCTTGATAAAATTCTCAACCGCCTGCTGGGGAAAAATACATGCTCTATTATATGCAACATATTGGTTCAACTAGTTAAAGTAATATTGTATGAAAACAATTCAGTACTATTAATGAGGGCATACATATAAACTATATCCGCATCATTAACTGCATCTACAACATCAAAAGGTGAATAAATCAAAATCTGATCGACAAATTCGGAACCATAACTATCCGAAGAACGTCACCAAGCAGTTCTGAAAATAACTAAATAACAAAACTGTGAGTAAACATTCGCTACTTCAGTTACAAGAACGCATTTGTGAGCAAGATAGGAAGTTTATAAGTAATAAATTGCAGGTGACGAGGTTGGCAAGCGACATGCACAGGACTCGGAACGAATTAAAAATACCTCGCTGATAAAGTCATATAAACGGGGCATGACCATCATTGAATGGCGTCTGTTTACAGTCAAAGGGTGACTTTCAGCCCATGAAACGCATCTTCCTTTGCGCTGCTGCCTGAACTGTTGCTTAAGTTTCATTAAAACGCATAATAGATATGAATGTATTAATAAAAGTGCACGTGTCTTTTTCATTTGTATACTTATGAGGATTCGATACCATGAAGTATTTCAGTAGAGTGCTCTCAATCTTAAATGTGTGTTTATTTTATCTTGAACGTTTTTAGTACGGAAGAATTCCCATGCCACGTCTATGCTGAACAATATCATATACCCTTGAATTCAAAATTCTCTAACCCAGTTCGAACCTTAAATATCCTTGGAGTACCCTACCCTTCTACAGCAAAATTCGGACTTCTTATAAATCGGCCCTACAATACCTGGAACAATCTTAGAATTCCCCATACACTTACGCGCAAGAATATTGAAAGTTTGAGGACTATTTTTGAAATATGAATTAAGAAGAAAATAGCATGGTCGACAGGTAGCCAGGTTGGAACTGTGATGGTTACTGAGCTGTGCCATTAAAATGTTTAAGGATATACAATATTCACGGAGATGATGCGATTTATGTTGGAGAAGGGTCGACAGGTAGCCAGGTGAGAAATATGAAGGTTATTGATATGAGACATAAACATGTTTAAGGATATAACGAATTCACGGAGATTATACTATTTATGTGTGAAACGGGTCGACAGGTAGACGGGTCGACAGGTAGACAGGCAGCCAGGTGAAAACTATGAAAGTATTGATCTGCGCTTTAACGATGTTTAAGGATATAATGTATTCACGAAGATAATGCTGTCTACTTATACACGGGTTGACAGGTCGACCGGTAGACAGATAATTACCATCACGCATATATTATAACTCCCTTCATTATTAGTAAAGAGAACTTCCATTGTGCTGTTACCTGTTGACCTGTCTACCTGTCGATCAAACTGAAACTTTGATAGGGCCGTATCACCCCCCCCCCCTTTCTGAGAACTATTTTTTTACTGTGTGGCGAGTTCTAAATCTTAGCCCAATCCCTTCACTCATTCCATTCCTTTCTCACCTGTTTGTGCTCCCTAAACGCTCTGGACGACCCACCGGTGAACGACCTCTCCCTCCTTATCCCCCCTCCACCACCAGGCCCGTCTCCGCCATGTCCCGAATCCGAATCACTGTATCCCGAGTGCGTGGGCGGGGCACTTCCTCCTCCCCCGCCCCCTCCTACGACCCCGCCTCCGACCCCGCCTCCTCCTGGGCCGTTTGGTGGTGGGGCGGGAGGCAGGGTAAAGCCGCTTTCGTCCGAGACTTCACGTAGATTGCCGAGGCTCTTGACGCGCTGGCTTAGGGTGGGGACGACGCTGTGTGGGTAAGGAGAAAGTAAGGGGTTGATATTGAAATCGAAAAAAAACGTTGCCGTTAATGATTCTTCTACAGATTCGGACAGTTAAGGGTAGTTTCAAAACATTCCAAACAGATTAAGATTATCTGAAAACTATAGAACTTGTAAGTGAACCAAAAATCATTGACTATATAACGCAACGAATAGAATTAAGATTATGAGATCATGTATTTTTACCAATTCTGTAACAAAATGTAATGTTTTGACCTCACACGGTATCCAACACAAAGCATACAAATCACTCAAAAAGACCAGCTTTATGACAATGTCCATAACTCACAACGTATCTATACGATTTACTAACCTGACATGCGCATCGGCACTTCCGGTCTGCAGGGGTTCAGTGAAAGAGATCGGGAACCAACCCATTCTGAAAACAGATTATTCGTTTTTAACCTAAAATATAGCATTAACATATTTGATATTGATAATCAAAAGGTAAAATATAATACGATGTGCCTAATTCAAGCGGACCTGTTCATATTATTTTTGTATTTCTTTTTTGTTTAGTGAGTGTTATTTAAGAAACGTTCTTTCGGTATCAAATATAAGAATAGACGCTTTTTCTACATCAACATAATGAATGGGTAACGTCCGGAACCGCAAAGGAAACCATGTGCAGACTGCTCCGAGCGAAGTTTTCCCAGTGTCAGCTACCACGTGAAGCTCTTCAGGCAACAGGAAATATGACATTGGTTGAAGCAAATGCCCATGATACATACTGGGGAGCGGGTATGTCTAAAGGTCACAGCAGCATCGGTAACCCAGATAGTTACAAGGGACAAAATATCCTGGGTAAGCTCATGCAAAAGGTACGAAATGAAAATAACTAGACAATAATACCGAAGTGGTCAATGTATTTATGTAACTATGAATGTTTGAAAATATTTGAATATAAATACATGTGAGTAATCATATAGATATATGCAACTTGAAGATATGTGTGAACAAATTTTGAGTAATATACTTGCCTGCTTAATTTTACACAATTATCTTGAGACATCCATAGCGTTTTTATATAGTTAAAGGTTTAGGGT
>LQRL01134990.1:17648-28556 GCA_001703475.1 Hydroides elegans | reverse complement strand
TTCCCCCCCCCCTCCCCCTCCCCTCATTAGAAGCTAGTTTAGAAAAAAAACGTAGAAATAAAGTCGAGTTTCAGACCAGGATCAAAGAGACCAAGAAAAAACAATGGGTATTGTGTGCTTATCTACGCATCGTGCCTTTTCTGTCACCATATAAAGAACAACCATCCTTTATATATAAATCTTTTAAACGGGTGAGAGTGATAGGGTTTCTTTAAAAAGCCAAGAAGAATTGGGTTAGTCAACCATTTGTCTGAGTATGCAAACATGCTTATATTAGCACTTCAAGAAAAAACGGAAAATCGGGTTGAACACACCCCCAGTTTTTTTTGTTGCAAATGATCATCTAAAGAAAAATGTTAGATCTATAAATATAAATCGGTAGGTCTAAACATTTATATTAAACAAACAATGTTTATATCAGGATGAGCGGTCAGCTAAACGCTTAGCATGAACACATCAAGACAGTAACATGTATCAATCAATTTCTATGTACAGTCCTTTACACAGACATAAGTTTAGTATTGTTTTCTCTGACATTTACAGTGTGCTGCCTGTGGCAAGGAAGCCCTGTTCTACTGCTGCTGGAACACAAGCTACTGCGACTACCCGTGCCAACAGGCGCACTGGGCTGAACACATGCACGCCTGCACGCAAAACCAAGGAGGTGGAGGGGGTGGATCTGCGCGGGGCGGTGGCGTGCAAGTAGCCGAAGATATGGATGCTGCCTTAGGTGAAAGTCAGCCGAACAGTACAGTGGCGCCAGCTATAACGAATACGGTAAGTTGTTTTTACAAAATAAACATTAATCGGGCGTTGGTGTAAGGCCGAAAACAGCTGAGAGGACGCAATGATAAGCCTAATCGATTAGTTACTAAGAGGTGCGGGGTTTTTAATCAGCTGAAATGTCATCCTGTCCGCATTCCCAAACTCTCTGTGTCCCTTGTGTAATGTGTTTCGTTTTACTTTATTATATCATTTTCATATATATCTTTATAGGGATCCTGGGCAAGCAATGCACTGACTTCAGTGACGTCAGTCTTTTCCAGCAACGCGGCACCGGCTCCCGTTCATATCGCTCCGCAGTCAGGTAATGAGAGTAGTTGACTCCAGGTATAATTGAACTTTCTAAATAACTTGATGCAGACAAAACATATCACACAAATATAATTCTTAATGTATTTAAATATGTTTATGTTCCTAAATCTATTTTATGACAAATGTGTGATAGAAAGTTGTATTTTTCCAACTGAGAAGCTTTGTGTCAGTTGATTGTGAAACATTTATATTTGTAATTATGTTTCATAAATCGTTTTCGTCGTATTCAAATAAAATTACACAATAAAGTTTCAACATATTTCGTTGCAAACATATAAAATAAACATATAAAATAAAATATGGTTTATTTGTTTCGCTTTTCAGTCCTTTACGCTGTTCTTAATAATAAACATCAGTGAAAAGCGTCGTTTTTCGATATTCTTCATTCACATGGACATAACAGAAAAAATGAATATCACATTGTTGATGGCGACGGGGGTCTAAGGCCACTGGCCTTCTTGTTTGTTGTAATAAATGTAGGTAAATAGTAATCTTATGCAAAGCTATATAGTCTGTCTCTGTTAAACTTGCAAGGACAGAATATTTGAAAGAAGGTTACTTCTTAAGTGCTTAAAAATGACTTTACAATTTCAAGATTAAAAAACAAATCAGTAAACTCTAATCCATATCCCAAGAATGATAACAATAAATGATTAAGTTGTATTTGTGCTTGATTCTGTGTTTGGCTGTGATAACTTTATTGTCGTTAAAAAACGTTTTTTTTTTTTTTAAATTAAAACTCCCAATTCATGTAGGCCTATATCAATATACGTTAACAAAATATTTGTTTATGTTTCACTATGCAGTAAGCAGTATCTCGCCGCCACCTATCGTCCTAATGCCTCGAACTAACTTCAACTAGAAACCTCCATCGTACAAATTATCGTCTTCAAACAAAACTCAAACTTCACACAAATCGCAGTTGTATAAAAAGCTTCCAATATTCAAATTGCCTTTACTAATCTTCTCTACATGCCTCCTGCAAACTGTCATATATTTTCGTGTATTCAACAGGACACTGGATTCTAAACTATATTGATGTACGCAATTGTCGATACAAATGGGTTCAATGGTCTTATAAATAATGATGTTGATTGTTAAGGTTTCAATAGGGAT
Organism: Hydroides elegans; assembly: GCA_001703475.1. Taxonomy (NCBI): domain Eukaryota; kingdom Metazoa; phylum Annelida; class Polychaeta; order Sabellida; family Serpulidae; genus Hydroides; species Hydroides elegans. The sequence goes on along the minus strand of LQRL01134990.1, from coordinate 26,345 downwards.
GATGTTGATTATTGATCTAGCTATGTTTTATGGAAGTATTAGTGTACATGTATATAAGTATAAATAGTGAAAGAATTGATCGACTGTTGGATTTTTGCAAAATAGTGTTTGATTTTAATGTGACTAAGGGCTTTAGATTCGACAAAGCCTAAGTATAAACAGTGACAGAATCGGTTGTAATAGGATTTTATATGAACAAATGTTCTTTTGGCATTTATTTTTCAAGTCAGTATTTTCCAATGTCTTTATCACCCAGCAATTGCCTGTAATTAAGCGAAGTGGCATAAATATAAATGCGAAAAGAATTACCGAAGTTGTTTGAATCATAACAGTTTTCATGCATCTTCAATAAGTTGTATTTTAAAATTTTTGATGAGTTTTTTTGCAATAGTTTTATCGATTTGCATTATTATTCACTGAAATAACAACCTGTCAGGTGAGCTATAAAACCCATGATTTGCAAAGCTTTGCATGATTGTTTTTCTCATGTTGCGTATAGAAAACAGTTCTTTATATAGATTCAAAAACGAGACTTAATCATGTGTTTGATCATACTGCATTTAAGTAGATTATTTAGTTTATGTACATTATGTTATCAAATCACTGCATGTTTTATTTCTTTGAGGAACTCCCAGTTATTGATTCATGCTGTAATTGTTTCAACATGTTAATTCTTTGAATTGTGTAGCTTAAGGTTTAGTGTTATTTTTGTAATAAAACAGGTATCGCAAAATATGTTTTTATTCATCTAAACATGTAAATTTATGGTTTATCAAGAAATAAATCAAGATGATATAATTATTAAATAATTTAATTTAAAAGATCCAGTTTACTCATTAGAACGCTTTTATTGAAAAAAAAAAACATTTAGCAATTTAAAACGTCGAACACTCACTGAGTACATTTATACAATGTAGATGCATGTTTTATATATTGGCATTTTCCATCCGAAATGTTTTCCATTACGAACATCTATCTGGTAGAGGCCATTATTATTAATCATTACTCACTCTTGATAAGTTTATTTCATACAATCAAGATTCACCAGACATATTTTATACATAGACATTTTATTCAGATTTTTTTTTCAAGACACTTCCAAAATGGAAAATATACACGAATTGGCAGATAGATAATAATGAATTCTGGTGAAATCCATTATTATCTATGATAACTAATATATAAACAAACGGCGCGCACCTAATTTTGAGGATATGAGATCTACACATAAAAGTGATATTTGGGCTCTACGAGATGTGATTTCTGCCACTCCGAGTAGATATATTGACAAAGGCACACTAGTCCGGATGTTGCTGTTATGTTTCCATGGATATGCCGACGATACACAGTTGCTCAAAGCCATGTCCCCCCGTTCACTTGACGACCAGCTCGATGGGATGAAAGTACTGGAAAACGGTGTAGTGAAGATTTCGGATAGTCTTTTTGACAATAAACTCATATTGAACCGGGATAAAACTGAATTTCTTGTTTTGAGTAGCCGCTACAACCGGAAATTTTTTAATTTGGACTCAATAGACTTAGGTACGGATATCGTTAGTAGATCCGAATATGCTCGAAACCTTGGTTTCATTATTGATAATACACTCGCATTCGAGCAGCAGATCTTAGACGTTAGAAAGAAGTGCTTCTATTATCTGAATTGGATTAAAAGTGTTCGTCCGTTTCTAAGTGATTATGCGGCAAAAACAATAGTGCATGCGCTATTCATCAGTCGCCTAGATTATTGTAACTCGCTCTACTACGGCCTGCCTAAGAAGTTCATCAAACAATTACAAAGTATCATGAATTTCGCCGTTCGAGTCATTACAAATATCTCAAGTGAAGAAAGTGTGACGATTGCATGCAAAAATCTGCATTTGTTGCCCATCGAGCATCGCATACGTTTCAAACTGTGTGTTATGGTTTTCAAGTGTTTACATGGTCAGGGTCCTAGTTACCTGAACGACATGCTCATGACCCATGTCCCACCGAGGCAACTTCGGTCATCGCATAGCAACCTACTAGTTATTCCGAAAACGAACTCAAAATACGGAGAAAGGAGTTTTAGCCATGCCGGAGCACGTGAATGGAATGCTATTCCGTCGTGTATTAGGAGCATCAAAACACTGAATGGTTTTAAACGTGATCTAAAAACATTTTTCTTTAAGCAGGCATATAAGAACATTAAGTAACTTTTTTTCAGTGCCAAAGGACATTTAGGATATCTCTATGTGCGCTTAGTTATAGGCGCTATACAAACAATAAACTATAAACTATATATAAAACATTAGCCTCGCTGAGTTAACTGTTATTTTGAAGTATATTGAAACAATATTTGGTACGTAAAATAGTTACTTTACAGAGCTATCTGATTAAAAGTTTGCGTTGCTAAATACTATTTAAACATAGTATATAGTTCATTTTAATATACATTTCTTAATAAACTGGTCATATTTTAATATCGCATGATTTAAATTAAAAAGTCCAACATGTCACTTAAATGTGGTGAAAAGCTAAAACACCTACTTGACTTTCCTACCACTAGACAAATTAAATTGTTGTTTTATAAGTAAGTATATGCTAGATTCCGTATGAAATTATGGTAATTTATAGAATTAAATTTACCTTACTACCTAGTTCGAGTTTATTTTTGAGGATCCGCCACTGGTCCCTGCTCATCATCAAGGATGCCATCTCGCGTTCTTTAAGGCCGATTTCGTATCGCAGCTACAGTAAAAACGTACACACCGGTCTTCCATGCCCTCGCTTGCATTGATTAAGGGTCCACAATACTAAATTGGATGTAGGATCTTCGGGATGCCGATAGCTTGAGTCTTATTTGTTTGGCTGTATCTATGGTTTTTGGCACTTCTTCGTATAGTGCTCTGTTGTTCACGTGGTCTTTCTAATGAATCCCAATACTGATATCAGTAATCTGGTGAAAAAAAAACATCGATTATCTTTGTAAGTGTCTCTGTGAGAGTCCATGCTGCACTTCCATAAAGGAGCACTGACTCCAGCGTTGAGTAAAACAGTCGCGTCTTTGTCTTTCTAGTTCTGCGCATATTGTTATGTACTGCCCATGCCCTATTCTCTTTGCCATATCTTTGAGCTGCTCGCCAGGAATCCCTGATAGGTGAAACAATTTACTTCCTCGAGATTAAAGCGGTCACTGTTTTTTTTTACATTTGCTTTGCTGTGACCGTTGAATACCACTACTTTGGTTTTATTTGGTTTTTATTTATAGTTTATTATCAATTACGTCTTATTTTACGATAAGGCATCAATTACATATATTACTTATCATTTTCATCGAAACACTAGTTGTCTTACACTTTGTCTGAAAGTACTGAAACTTCGGAACAAAAAGAAACGCTTATTTGTCTTAATTTTCTTAAAGTTCTTAAACTTCTGAAAGTCCTGAGCAAAATGAAACGCACCCATTGTCCTCTAGCTAAAGGAATTTGAATTTTAATACAATTTTCAATTATGTGGTATTTTTTTACGAATCCATATGAAATTCTTATAAAAATGTTATTCAGATTTATATAGTTGGTCATGTTTTATTGAAATGTAATTGAAAACCGGTCATATATGCAAGAATATCAATCTTTATTTTTCATAATAGGTGTTCCTCTCCAAATTCAAGGTATCAAGATGAACGAAATAAACTCATCTATCTAAAAAAATAGGAACACCTTTTTGTGAAAAATTTTCATTTTTTTTAATTTAATTATTTAATGCATATTTCATTGTTTTGATTTATTTTATGTTTAAATTACACTTTTTTAAATTTAGTCGTGTGGTGCCCTTCATAAAGGTCAAACATGTTCTAATAACACATACACCATACATGATACAACATTACAAACCGTCGAATCTACCACTTACCTTGGTGTCGAAATATCAAATAACCTAAATTAGTCCCCACACATAGATAAAGTCGTAAAAAGGGTAATAGGTCTCTTGGTTTTGTAAGGCGTAACATTAAAACCAGCAACTCAAAAGTAAAAACACTAGCATACAACGCTCGTGTACGTCCCATTCTTGAATACTCGTGCCAAGTATGGGACTCCCACACCAATAAAGATATCCAAAAAAAAAATAGAATCTGTCCAACGCCGCGCAGCAAGATATGCGACAAACCGCTACCACAACACGAGCTCTCCCACTGAGATGATCCGAAACCTCGGTCGGGACAGCTTGAAACAGCGCTAAAATTAGATTGGCTACACTATACAAAATAATCTTCAACTTAGTTGAAATCTCAAGGGACCAGTTCTTGCTTCCCTCTACATCAACTTACCAATCCCATTGTCACAATTTCCAGCGCCCAACAACCACCACCAACTACCTAAATTATTCCTTCTTTCCCAGAGCAATAGCCCAGTGGAACTCTCTCCCATATGAAATTAAATCATCGCAAACCCTTGAAGGTTTCAAATCATTGATTACTGAAGCCTCCATACCCGATCTCAAATGCTAAATAAAGGCCTTTTTTTGTCTGCACTGCACGTGTGGTTTTGTTTTGTAACCAAGATTTTTATCCGCACCTACCCCAAGCACACGGAATATAATCGTCAGGATTGACGGCATTCTGTATTAAAAGAAGAAGATTAAGTATATTAAGCTAAGTGGCTACGCGAAAACTTTGAAAGAGGTCAATGATTTTGTTGTGAATTTGTCCAACTCACCAAGTCCAAGGCTTAGTCAACTCACAGGCCTCGGCGATGTATATAACCAGGCAGATGGCGAACACAGGCGATGTAACTCACAGGTACCGAAGCAGGTTGTCATTAAATGTGGTATAATTCACCGAAGATACTCAGTGATCACAGGTAAAAGCAGCACATAATATTATCCAACTACTATAAACTATAGACATGATCCAATGATTATACCCAAACACTCATATTGAGTTGCCGTAGAATGAGATGTTGTCTCTTCAAACTCTGGACGTCAACTGACTTAACTTTATTTACATGGGGACGATTCGCGCCAGTAAAATCACTGCGCCGCATAATATAAATCCACAAAAATTTTAAAGCATCAAATATTTTTATGTTTATTAATTTATAGTTCTTCTAAGTCATGTGATGTTCGGATCATGTGACTATGTGGATCATGTGATGGATATTTTTAGCTGCTGCGGACAGTAGTTTAAAATGATGAAACAGCTCACAGTATGTAGATAATAATTATATATTCCACAATAAAATAAACAACTTGATTCATCTCAAATATGTACTCAAAATTACACTTAAGCTTCAAGCCTTAACCCAAGGTGGGGGTCCTCAGATTCAGAGCCTCCAAATCTGAAGGCAACACCCGTCCGTCATCTACCCTTCTTTAATTAATTAGGCCCCAACCTCAAAGGTAAGGAGACTGTTGATTTGGGGAGTCCGTTCGTCCGTCTGTTGGTTCGTCATCAATTCTTTTCCAGACTGTATCTTTGTAACGGATGGTCGTAGAGACCACCGGAAATGGCAAAATTTCACTAAATATCCAAAAACTGTGTTTTTTCGATGGTCGTATAGACGTGGGAATGAGCGCAAATGAACGATCTTGGCCGTTTCGACAACATTCGGTTACCGGAAGTTTGCGGAATGTGGCGGGAACTGCCAAAAACAGCTGTTTTTCGATGGATTGGCTTTTCAGTCTGTTTTTTTTGTAACGGATGGTCGTACAGACGTGGGAGTGGGCGCAAATGAAAGGTCTTGGCGTGTATATGTGCCTTTTGGCAGTTTCGGCCACATTCGGTTACCGGAAGTTGGCCGAATATGGCCGAAAATTCCAAACAGCGGTTTTTCGATACATGAGCTGTAACGCCAAAAATGTACTTGTTTACGGACATGTGCACTGAAAAGAACTAGGTCACAAGTGACATAAATAGTGCTGGACTCTGCGATTCCCGGCAGAACGAACCAAGACACCAGACAGTACACACGCATTGCATAACCTTGTAACAACCGGCTAGCCACCTCGGGGCTTACCTTATATTCAAGGTAAGACCACCTCACCATGTAGCCACAGTTGTTACAAATGGCGATGAGGATGGTTTAACGGACTCACATTGAATGTATGTATTTATTTGATTTTCATATTGGATATTATCAGGTATGTTGATTTTCATTTTTCTCTCGTTGATATATTAATTGTACTTTTATATTGGATTATCTATGACATGCTATATTTTGCTTTGGTCTCGAGCTGTGTGAGAAAGTTTTCTCGCTCTTGACTTTTATTTTGAAGTTGTGCTTTTCATATGTATTCCATTATTGTATACGATTCATATATTTCATTTTGATTGATTTGTTTGGCGCTGCATTGATGTGCAAAACGTAGATTTATTTTCCATGTCTATATATATTTTCTTATTTCATTGCATTATATTTTGTCAGATGGATTTAAAATCATGTTCTTTGCTTATTGAAATTGCTTATAATTTAATTCGTTGTTTCTTATTTATGTTTTATTTGGATTTTCCTCGTTCGTTCTCAAACGCGATTGTCAAAATGCATGTCAAATTTAGGTTGTGTGTACTTATGGATTGACTTTTATAATTCATAAAAACTGTGTATTTGCTATTTTTCTTGAAAAAAAAAGAGAAAAACGGTATATTAGAATCTAGAATATTACTTTTATCTCAATATTTAAAAGAAAGGTCATTGCTTCGAGAAACGTGGCATTTTCAGATGTAGGTTGATTTTGTCACTATTCATAACGTGTCATATTTTATTCAAACACGTTCGCAAAACATTCTAAAATAGATTCTTGGAATTTATCAGAATTCAAGTACGGTCTCACCTTTGTTTGACCCTGATAAAGGACACATTGTTTGTCACCACAACGTCAAAGGTCTGTGACATTTGTTTTCGTTCAGATTGATTATTTAGGTCTGGTTGGCAAACAATCTTTTTAAGTATTATTTAATAATAAAAAAACCTTAGTGGTTTAAGTTAAAAACTTGATCACCCATGTCCTTGATTGTTTTTGAAATCGAACTTTCTCGAAACTAAATGGTCCCAACGGAAGACCCCACTTTACAATTTTCGAGTCACGCATGTTTATCTTGCATTGTGGTGCATTAACTAAGCAATTGGTTGCTTTTGCTTATTATTTAATCGTTCAAATTTTTCAAATCATATTGTCCCATAAAATATTTTATATTTTGAAATTTTTGAAATCTCAAAATTTCAACATGGACACTTCTTGGAAGTCTGTATATAATCAAACATTCGAAACCCCAAATCAAGCAACAGTCGAAAATCCGGACCTTTTTACTTTCGAACACCCAAATCTAGATAATTTCATTCATTTTCTATCCACCAATAAACTGCAAGGAAACGAACCATTTATTTTGTCTAAAATCATTAAAAAATGAAAAGGGGGAGAAGCAAAGGTTGGTTGATGAAATAGTAAATTTGTCCGATTTCGCAACTCATGTAGAAACTGAGTTGCACAAAGCTAATGCACATTTAACTGAAATGAAAATTGTAGTTGAAAAGTGCGAAAGAGAGAAAAGTCAAAATTTAGCAACAATTTCCCATCTGAAATCCCAATTGGCAAATGCGGAAGAATGTAGGCAAAAACTTGCAATAGCAGAAAAGGCCCTTTCCAAAATCTCCAACCTAGAGTCTGAGCTTGAGATATCTCAATCCGCACTTGTTCAAAAGCAAAACGAGTTACAAGATAGCGGTATAGTTCTCGGTCGAGAAAGACGAGAAAAAGATAATCTCCAAGCAAAATTATTCGAGAGTATGGCCCATGTAGAGAGTTTGAAAGATGTCAATCAAAATTTAATGAAAGAAAAGCTAGAAACCGAAGCTTTATCTTCTAAAATACAATCCGAACGTAAGTATTCTCTTTCCCAGCAAACGCTCCTCCTCAAGTCCGTTCAAAAACTTGAACTTGAAGTTTTTGAGTCAAACATGGAAGGAATTTCAACTCTATTTGAGGACACACTGAACCATCTTGAACAAAAAGATGTGGCTGTAGAGGCCAGCGAGCCTAAAGAGATTGTACCAAATTTAACAAAATGCATTGAAAAGAAATCACAATGCATCCTCCCATCCTCTCATTTCAAGGATAGGGTCGAGCATGAAAATCTACTATCTTCTGTCGATTATTTAATCGATAGACATTATACAAATAAAGGTTTCGGAAAGTTTTACGGAATTTTTCAAAAACATTTTCCGGACGCTTGTCATATAATGTAATAAGAAATTCCCCTAACCCATTCCAATGCTGAAAAAGCTAATCAAGGCAAAGCTGAAGAATCGCCGCCTAATTCTAACAATAATCACTCTTAAAGGCAAAGCTGAAAATGCGCCGCCTATCATTAACTACACTATTCTCCTGATGACTTCATATAAAAAAATATTAACACCAGTCATCTTTAACATCTAATGCAATATAAGCTTAGATTTCAGATTGAATGGTAGTATAGTGTATAAAAGCTAATGGTAGTATCTTTTGTTAATTTAAAGGGACTCTCCTCCCTAATATTAGGTGATCCATTGATTGCTATTGTATTAACTATTCTTAGCATAATGCATGGTGTATCCCCCAACCTCCGACTACATTGCTATATATATATTAATTTAGTATCTGAAGAATTTATATAAAACGATTTGCTTTGGATCAATTTATTTAGAGCCTTTTCAAATGGCGATTAATTCTATTTTCTTTATTGTT
>LQRL01134931.1:17010-39153 GCA_001703475.1 Hydroides elegans | reverse complement strand
CAAGGTGTTTGTATTGATTTGGACACCCGTCCGTTAAGGTGCGACTAAACAAAGACACCAGTTTTTGTCTGTAATAGACCCTGACCAATAGAATTCAGTCCCTCTTTGAAGGGACTCAATTATCTCGGAATGAAAATGAGAAAAAAAGTCACAAAATACGTTTTTATTTAATATCTTTTTAATTCAAAGGCCTTGAAATTATATATTTTGTCAATCAACCGCTATTTCTCATAGAAATTTGCAATACCAAAAATATTTTGCATTGCTTTTCCCGTTTAAGAAATATAAGGGTCTAAAGTTGACATTAACTTTTTAATGTTCCTTTAATTTAATTTCTTATGTTTTTCTTTCAGTGACAAAGGGCAAACATGATGATCCTCTTCTTCACCTTATTATCCTCCTTCGAGGGCAACACGTATGCCCAAAATACATCGACACAAACCTGCCAAATGTACGACACGCAGTGCCTCATGGACGTTATAGCCTTTAGCGAATCACGCATTATAAACGAACTAAACGACAAACTGGACGTGGTTGCTCGTTCGCGTGTAAGCTGTGTCAGTTCAAATGATCTTTCGAACTGCCCGGTAAATGAAGATGCCACAAGGCCCCCGCGTGACTGCTGGGATTGGTTTCAAGCGGGCAGTACATTAGATGGTATATATAGGATTCATCAGGAAGATTTCGAACCATACGATGTCTATTGTGATATGACTGAAGGAGGCGGTGGCTGGACCATGTTCCAGCGTCGCCTAAACGGCCTGATCGATTTTAATCGCACGTGGAACGAATACCGTGACGGCTTTGGTGATCTTCATGGTGAACACTGGCTCGGAAACAAATATATCCACGCTTTGACTCGTAGCTTTCGGCAGGAATTGCGTGTGGATGTTGAAGATTGGGAAGATGACCAGAGGTACCAACGATACAGTGAGTTCTATGTTAAATCCGAAGAGGACATGTTTCGACTGTATCTTACTGAGCCCACAGGAAGTGCAGGGGACGCGTTCTATTACGCAAATCATGACAGTTTCTCTACGTTTTATATGGAGAACGACGTGGACAGAAATGAACATTGTGCGCAGAGGTATGGATCGGGCTTTTGGTTTTCTGGGTGCTATGACCGGTACTTCGCAAATTTGAATGGCCAATACTATCACTCTGGATCGGTAGATCATGAAAGATTCGGAGTAATTTGGGGGCATTGGCGTGGAGTTTCGTACAGTCTCAAGACCACGGAAATGAAAATAAGACCCAAACCTATCCAGTGAACTGAACACGTATATCGCATATCATCATGTTTATCGGGTTAAATGTGAAATTGAAAATATTTCTCAAAATGTGTTATCAAATCATTGACAGTCCCATATGTATAGATATAAGTTGTTTGTGTTGTAACAGTTGATGATGTTATATATAGGATAACTAACTCTTTCGAGCCGATATGAAAAATATCGCGAGGCGTAGCCGAGAGATATTTTTCATATCGGCGAGAAAGAGTTAGTTATCTTATATATCGCAGGGCTCGTTTAATTTTGACTCGTTTGATAACAAATTAGAGAATAATGCAAACAAATGTTAAAATTGTCAAAATTGACATCCTTGTCGACATTGAATATTGGCTTTTCATATACAGAATATTAAACTATAGTTTGCAAATAAAATCAAAGTTTTAAACCATCATATTGTGTATGATAAATCGATATACATGTAGTTAGAAGATTAAACCTCTTAATACAATTATACCGGCTGTATTCCTTTTAATTTTTATGCTATTCAAATTACTAATCAATGCCAATATCCCCGTTTAAAACAGACCTTTTAATTGTTTTCCAAGTAAAACACGTGATTTCTAAAAACTGTTCAGGTCAAGGTTCTTGATTTCAACAGTTTCGTTACGGTCGACTACATTTCTCTTTTAGGGATTCATAATCAAACACGTCTGTTTATATTTGATGAAAATTTTGACCGGGGTTTTTACATCGTTCTAGCAACAAACGACAAGTACTTGCCGGTATCCCATGTTTATTGTTTACATTTTTAAACACGTGATTGTTGCTTTACATTAGTTTGAGAACTCAAATAGACCAAATTTACCAGACCAAACAATGGCCGTTACTATTTAATAAATCATTACCGCAAGGTATGTTATATATATTGTGTGCAAATGTATATTTTGTACATCATTTTTTATATCCAAGTTGATATTTTGGATTCTAAATATTTTCGTTTTGTTTTGAATATGTTTGTTGTGCATATTGTATATGAGTAGTTGATATATACATGTACTTCGGTGTTTGTTCCTTGCATTGTTCTGTTTTTCATAAAACTTATAAAATAAATGTATATAGATATACATGTAGTTATGCTATATCATCATGTTACTTCAAAATTCACTCATAATCATAAAAAATATGGATTCGTATATATGTAATAGAATATGATGCTGTAAGAATTAGCATGGTTTTTAAGGAGACCTTACCATGCTTAGCATTTCGTCCACCATTTGCTAAAAGAACAAGAACAACATAGAAAAAAAAATAAAGTTATTTAAATTATTTAAAGAAAACAAAATGGACTAAGTTGTTAGTTTGCCTGCACGTGCACATATTTAACTGCACACGAGGGAACTATTTGAGTTTCAGAAGCAATTGCTTTTCCGCCCTCTTTATACCTATAATGACAATCGCAATAGTGTCCCAAAATGGATGGCTCACTGTGATATAGTGATTGTCCTATATTCGTCGCGCAAATAAAATTAGAATTTATTCTTTAAATGAACGATCAAACGTGAGAAAAGTGGGCTGGGCTGCTATGGGGAATGGTATAGAAAAGAAGATGGCGTTAATGGTCGAAGCATGCTGTGATTAATTTCATCATATAAAAAAAAAAGGACGAAGGAGTTTTTGTTGCAATATTTAGCTTATATGATAGAAACCATGTGATTTTTAGAATAAATAGCTATAAATGTTTTAAGGGCACAGCTTGTGCGTCGAGAATCGCAATCGTATTGTATCAAAATAATGTCAAAATATCATTTGAAAATGTTCATATCAAAATAGCATTAGAGAAAAGTAAATGTTGTGTAAAGGCATTGACAGCCAAAATTGTCCTTCTTTTACATATAAATTCAAATGAAAGCACCATAAGAATATTGGTTATTTATAGCTATAGATTTATTTAATACGCTGTATTATACGATATTATATAAAGGGTATGTATTATATCATATATATTCATTAAATGTATATTAATTAGAATTACAATTTATTTAGCGCTTCATGGATTTTCTTTCAATAAAAGTAGTCCTATCGGTACTGATCGAAGGCCTTTTATTTGGTACCTCCCTGCTATTTTCTCCAGTTGTTTTCAATATTTGCAACAGATCTCCAAACATCATTTTAAATGCCTACGCTATCATTTTTTATAAACAATATAACCATAAGCTATCTAATGTCTTAGCCCATCTTTACATCTATAACGATATTCCTTCACAAAACTTCAACAAAAATAATAACATAGGAAATGCACATGTTTGGAAGCAACACAAACTCGTAAAATAAAAATGAATATTTTCAAGCATACGGGTCGTGTCAGCAAAATCGAGTGATTTATCATAGTGATGGCATACCCAAATGTCATTTGACACTTTTCAAAGATGAAAGTTATCTATGACTTCAAAAAGGCACTAAAGAGAAACTAATTGGAACAAATAGATATCGTAGTGTAACCTCTAATTAATTTACTCTGACACTGAATGGAACACACACACAGATTGCGAAAGATTGTTCTTTTGCATGGTTTGAAAATAAATGGTTTATGGTATGTCCGCAATGTCATATCATTGTTCGTTTATATAAGATGAATATTATATACAATGTTTTGGTTGTACCCCGTTTAATATGAAATATATGCATTTCTTCGCACTTGTCCAATATACATTGTGCATTATCATTTTACTGCATACATAAGATAGATAGTCTTTGAACTGTTAAGTCTCATTTCGCTCATAAACGACCACTTTAAACCCTCAACTGATTATGTGTTACTCCAAATTTTCGCAGAATAGAACTCCAAGTCCTAATATTCCTTTATAAAACATTCTGAATAAACATATGCATATAAATTTATAGTTAAGATATTTCATCAGATAAACTAGTAAATTGAAACTCTAGGCAGGGGGATGCCTTGCGTCGACCCTAGCATTTACTCGTTTGATGTGAGCTCAGACCTCGTAAGCAAGTCCAACTTATTTTGACAAAGACGCAAGATAACACGATTGTTTTGGGACTTTGCCTCATCATCATCTTCCCTTTTATTTTGACGACCGCTCTGTTGTCGATAAAAAGAACCTCTATCATTATGGTTATGCAATAAACGTTTAAGCCTTACAACGCAAAGCCCCCGTTCCAATAATTATTCGTTCTTTTATGTGGGGCTTTTGTTTTGAAAATTGCTGAAAGTGGGACGTTTTAGTTTTTTTGTTGGGCCTTTCTACAAATTTATACTCAGCTTGTGCTATTTTGGCTTCAGAATATTTATTAGAATATGCTAATATACGTGCCATCAAAATTCGTTTTTTTACGAAAAAATATGCAACCATCTTTTGTAAAATTTATACTTTTGAGCATACATGTATATGCATATATGCTAAAGATGACCCATATATAACGATACATAATATATAGTAAAGGTTGAATGCTAGATGTAATTGAATTCTTAACAAACGAGTTAGATCGGTCAACCAGCTTCATGAAAAATGTATCTTCCTTCTCAAAAACACTACTTCAAATCCTTGGTTTTGAGCTGAAGCAAAATCTACACGAAAACGGTATTGAATTTATACAAACTTGTTATGAATAATAAAAAATGCTGCATAGTGTTTTGTTCAAATGTCATGCAATGCGCTTTGTATTCCATTGATTCAAATTCAAGATTCTCAAGAAGTGGGGACAAGTTTATTAAAATTCTGAAAAAACATATCATATTGCATGCGTTTGAAGCAGTATTTCAGCGCCCCCATCAAAGTCGCATATTTCTCAACGCCAAAAACTTGCCCATACCGCTTATGCCCTTCGTTAAAAGCTTCTTGACAATAATACGCCCATTTGATTGGCTAGGAAAGCCATGACGTATTTAGCATAAAGCCCTTATGACGAAAATGGGTTAGATTGTCGACGAATGACAAAGAAGATATCAAATTGGCTCCCTCATTTTCTCGGTTTTCTTTCATTTATTTTTGTATCATAGTTTTGTAAGACCTTTATTTTAGTTTAATCCAGCGGAAAACAAGTCAATACCGGTTACATGTTTTACTTTCTATTGACGTTTCTAATATTTTAACAAAAAAATATCCGCGAATTATAGTAATAAAAACCGAAGTACCCAATAATTTTGGGGGGCGGCGTGAGATATCAGAATATGCTAATACGGTGCCATCACATTGACAGTATCAGGACAGTCAGGCGCTGACAGAATCCAATGAGTTATAAGGCTTTCCACTTTTATGTCTCGAGGCGCTAATTTACGGATATGTATCGCTTCATTAAGCATTGCTTAGCTCGGTGGAATTAAGCGGAAGAATAAGAAACCATCATAAAAACACTGATAATACAAAAGAGCCAGAGGGCTGCAGCAACTAGGGTCTGAAGAGGGTTTACTGTGTCTCATATTTTGTGTTTGGGTTATATCGGAGGAGTCAGCGAAGGGAAATTAGGACCCTTCTTACGCTTGAGCTACATTCGGTCGCAGCACAGTGTTTAATGAGGCGGACTCTGGCGACAGAGACTTGGCTTTGTACGGCGGCATCGCAGCGTAAGTAAAATGTTCTTTCAATCGTGTAATATTGCATTAGGCTATGCTTCAATTGTGTATATCTTAGATACCCATCGTTCGGGTTTCCATTTTAGATATATTTGGTAGCAACCAAGCGAAAAATTGTGATGAAGTTCATTATCCGTTTGGTTTGGTCTCCAGGGCAAATGCCAATATAATGTATATTTTAGTCGATGCTCTGGCTTGGGAGATGTCACATATATTGTGTTGCGTCAAATTGGTCTCGTTCGATTATTTAAAATGTTGCCATAACTATAAAGTGATATATGTATTTCAACATCATATGAATATGTATCAAACTCATTGCTACATATTCTGAAATCGAGATCATCAGAGTTTATATCTAACAAATTATATATCTACCTTAAAATTTGCTTATCTTTTGAGAAGTTTTCAGACTTTGTAAAAATCGAATTGGAACAATCAATTATCGGATAAGATCAATTAGAATATACAATCTTTTTTTCAATGAATCGGGAATACACGATTGTTCGAAGAAAAAAAAACAATGATAAATACAAAATTGTCATTATCAAATTTTGCATCTAAACAAATAAGCAAGATATAAATATCAATGCGATATATCAAATTGGATAGGTTGATGAGTTCAACTTAAACTATGAACATCCAATAATAAACCTAAATGAATAAGCGTTGGAAATTGCATATAATGTACATTCTACATGTATATTACATGCATGTGACATCATCACAAAACCATAATCCTATAATTAATGATGAGCTCACAATATCGTTTAGCAAAATACACTAAGCATCATTAATTTAGGGTTTTTCACCTACTGAGCCGATATTGTGTAATAGTCATTATGAATGAAAATATTTGTTTGCTCGCAATTGTTCACAAAATGCTGCGGTATTCGGAAATAAAACAGGTACTTATACAAATCACTAGAATAATTTGTGGCTGTAACGAAATGCAATGCTTTGTTATATTCAGAAAACATTGTTATTAGTTTTCGAATGGAAGGTTTTATTGAAAGATTATTTGCGTATAAACCATTTCTGAATAATAATTTTGATAGCATGATAGTGGGTCCGATATCGGATGTTCATATTTATGGTTGCTGTAAAATGTTTGAAAGATATAGTTTCAGCTTTCAATAATCTTGAAGATCATATGAATTTTTCCCATGTGTGATAGAATATCGGTTCATCTTTTTTTTTTCATTTGAAACCTGATTAAAACACGCCACAGATGGTTCTCATTAAAATTTACCATTAATATGTTGATATTCTAGATATCTTTTATATAACTTTGTTAAATCATGTCTACATTAAATCAAATCAGATTATATAAATTACATATACTTGTAGATTTCATATGGTGATTTGTTTACGATATACATCGTATAGTTTCGTCACACAAACTCTGACTAAACACAAATATTAAGCTATGAATGGACCGAAGTAAGAATGACCAGCGCATCGTTACTTGAGTCCAGTGTGACCATGCAGCAGTTAGGGCCTGGCCACATTGGAAGCTTTTACTTGCCTTTTTTTTCCTAACAAAGCTGTCTTCCAATGTATTCCTTATGGGAAACTAAAAAAGCGAGTAAAAGCTACCTAACAGGTCGTTGTTTTTGGTTTCCCATAAGGAATACATTGAAAGACAGCTTTGTTAGGAAAAAAAGGCAAGTAAAAGCTTCCAATGTGGCCAGGCCCTTATTCTTTTTTTTTAAATGTGTTTTTCTTTGTATATTTATCGACGTTTATTATAAACAAATGTTCTAAAACCATCCATTTATTATCTTTTAAATTATTGCTTTATTAATTATTTACAGAATAATCCGCCAACACACAGAATCATCATCTATGATTTTGGGTAGTTTTCCCACTTTGACGTTCGGATAGAATAAAACATTACATCAGATATAAAGATTTCGTCAACCCAACCTATAAGGATACATCCTATTTGATCACCCTGTCAGTTGCACAGATTGGAACCAAACTAGTCTACTTAAACTCAAAAGCATACTCCTATACGGATACATCGAAACCTTTTCTTGAGGATTTTAACTGATCGAAAAACGGATGTTGGTCGACGGGCTGAATATGACTCCAACGTCGGATAGTATCCAACTTACAGGTAGAGTGACGTTTCTCTTTCAGTTTATGATTATGGAAACGTAAAAAAAAATCGGGTTATATAAAGAGTAATGTTAAAACGGACCACATACATATTTTTTTCCTGTTTGAGTTTATTATAATGGAGAAGTGGAAAGGTTTATGACGATTCATTAAAAACTTAGAAAAACATCATTGTGGTATCATGTTAAATTATTAATAACTAACGTGTGGCAACTATAGATGAATTCATCACAGCAATTATGATAATCGGAATTCCTTTACATCTACCGGAGTCTGTTGATTATTCAAAAGTACAATATAAGAAGCTAATAGTGTTCTACTTCAATTGTTTGGGAATTTCTGCACATTATTTTATCCGTTATAATGGCAGCTCCGAATTGCTTGGCTTTCATGTACATTTATGGTTTTTATATTTAAAATATATAGAAATATATTCCTACAATATGTCTCCCAATTAAGGTAAAAGTATTTAGACGAAAGCGTAACACTAAATCCAAGTATGCAACTATTTGACATATTTTACTTTATCATAAAATGATACTGTTTAAGCTCATTATCTTAACATTTCCTCAATATATTTATCACATGTCTTTATGGTGAGCTGGAACGGGGTTCGTTTTGAATAACAATTTTTATGATGTTATCAAAATCATAAGATAACACTTTTGTTTTCAAACATTTAAATTTGAACATAAAAAATACGGATAGAATATTGTATTTAAGAATCGATTCGATCCAGCAAATTATCACTCGAAAAGGGTCTATGGTAACACACAAATTACAATAAATGGTAACTGCTCATTTGAATTGTGACTTCGGCTGGCTCTAAATTGATAAAACATGTAATGATAAGTCAGATTTACCAATTTATAAAACCGAGAAAAAGTATATGTTATAATAAGCTGCAGTTTTATCCTACAAAAATTACTTCACCAGGGTCAACCTTTGATAGACCTTAAAACAGCATTAAGATAAAAATCCATTTGAATAAGCAACGAAAATTAGGAATAAGACACCGCTTGAAACAGGGGGTCTTATTAAAATTAAACTTCACAAAAACACACCAAAAGTTCTTATTTCATATAAACACCGAGATAAAGAGAGGTCAAACCCTAAATCCAACTGATGGATAGATTCAGACAAGTGGAAGGAATCGACAATGGGTTGACCGCAGGGAAGGAAGGCTAGGTCCCTGTGTCTAGCATTCTGTCAGCACCCTTACTAAATTCCCTCTAAACCCGCAGTGCAAATCCCTTGTCGACCAAGTCTTGCAGTGGCGCCCTTTACAAATGTCACATAAACTAAATCGGGCGGAAAACAACAAAAACCGTGCAAAATCGTCGCCTATTCTTTCTTTTTATAATGACATCTAAACGATAATAACATGAAAATAAGTGAAAATATAAATGAAACGCTCTGTTTATTCCTTTAAATACACATACGTTGGTCAAGAAGTTCCCAGCTTTGTGAAGCCTTAGGGCAAGACAAGTCCAAATAGTTGATTAGAACTATTGAAAACGCAAACAAAAATCATTGGGTGGTCATTTCAGTTGATAAGGCATTCACCTTATCTATTTGAGATATATTGTCAGAAAATTGATATAAAAGTATGTTATTTTGTATCAGACTAACTTCTTGACTTTGCTTAGTTTGAAACACATATTTTTTATCATGCAATTAAGGTTTTTATTTGGTACTGTACGTATCACTTGACAATGATAACAAAAATAGCAAACATTTAAAAAGCTCAGTTTCTTTCTCACATTAACGTAAACATCTAATGGATAAAATATTGAAAACACATGGATCTTAGCGTTATTTCGCATAAACATATCAATTAAACTTTACAACAAACGCATATTTAAGTGGAGAACATTTTGTAATGATTTGAAGATGTGTGAATCGATGTGGATACATTGACTACTGGAACTTTACTAAAACGGAATAAAGTAATTTAGAACAATGTTTTTAAATATGACGTAAATATACGTACAATTAATTAAAATAAAAATTCTTTTGATCATATTCGATTGCAGATACATCGGACTACTCCGGAGACGAATCGTTTGATCAACGAAAAGCCAAAGCAAAGCGAGGTAAATAACTTAAATAAATAATTCTATTTATTGTACATGTAAAATATGGAAAATAAGGTTAAAAAACAGGAAAATATGTAGATGCAATTAAATTCTCCCATCATTATATCATATCAATAATAAACAGAAGATTCGGGAAAAATAAAATATAAGTACTATTGCGCTAAGTCTGTATACGCCAAGAGACTTACAATGTAAGCCCATCGCATCAATTTGAATCTCATTCGAAATTTATAGCTCTACATTAACATTTCAATTAAATGTTTACATAATTTGAATTATAACTTAGAATAGCTATAAATCTCAAATTATCAACTGCATACGGGCATAATCTTAAGTAAATTGTTTAAGGATTATAACAATGAAAAAAAAATGTTCAACTGTGTCTTTTCAACAAAATAACTGTACATCGATGCCGCATTTCTATGCGTTATATCCAAAGTAAATAATTGATTCCTGCTAAAGCTTATAACATAATATACAAATACTTATATTTTGACATAGAGTCGTCATATATAAATATAAATATTGAATATATTCCCAATATAATTGCTTATTATCAAGACCTTTACCAATCCAAAACCACAAAAACTATACATCAAACGTAGTGCAAACTATTTATAAAAAGAACTTGAAGTTGTTAGCATATTCGGTAAATCCTTGTTATCGGGTCTTTGATCCACAATGATGCCTTGTTCTACCTGTTTGTACCGTCGCTCTTGAAAAGCTGTCAAAATTGGGACGCCATGTGAAGAAAAGGTGGGGAAGGGGTTTTAGGTGGAAAAGGGCTAAAAGATATGTTTTGCAATAGTAAGGCATGTTATAATCAATTAAATGCAAAAACCATATTTGTGTCAACTACCTGTAAAATATGTAAGAAAGTTATTATATCTTATAAGAAATTATAAATAAATCTAACTTTTTCTTTTTCTTTTTTTAAAGAGTGAATAATAAAATACTATTATATATTCACGAACAATTTAATCAGTCAAAATATTGAAGTTTCTTCGTGAATATACTGACATGCCTACATGGCACTTGATAGTTTAACATGATATGTATTTGTTGCATAATTGAAATCTGAATGGAAAGGGGATTCTGCTAATAGACATGCCACTATCTCGCACCGGTACAATCTCTCTGATGTTCGCCCCATTGATATGACGAAGGGTATATAAAGGTCGAAGAAAAAGCACCTAAATATGCATATTAATCGTTGATTTAAAAGTTTTCTTATCAAACATTGGATAGTGCAATGTATGTTGTCTCGATCGCAGTTCATAATTATATTGTGAATTTAACTCTAATAAAAAAACTCATTATTACACGCCTTTTGGCGGAACTGCCAAAACTGACCAGAAGTCTCCCGAAAAAAATGACTAGGCATAGAATTCTACCATTGTCATATCATCATTAAATCCATTCATAGCACGTGGCCTCTAACCTCATTGCAAACAAAGTTCTCATTGTTGTTAGAAAAAAAACATTCCCTTTTTAGAAAAAAGAAGCTCGTCTCTTCTTATTTAGTGATTATCGGTATC
The DNA here is from genome assembly GCA_001703475.1 of Hydroides elegans. NCBI lineage: Eukaryota > Metazoa > Annelida > Polychaeta > Sabellida > Serpulidae > Hydroides > Hydroides elegans. Next base: position 27,572 of record LQRL01134931.1, on the reverse strand, counting down.
AAATAACTAGCAATCACAGTTAGTAGAAGACTATTCTCTATAATCGAAGCTGCTGAATACTTTCAATTAAGCGGTCTAAACCTACGTTTATAAATCATTAAACGTGCACCCTCCTGTTCATTTTTTGTGTTTTATGAATTCAGGGATTTGTTTTTATATCACACCAGATCGGTGACTGGTAATCCCTTCTGTGTTTCGGTGGGTTGACAGATGCATGTTTAAATCTTAAATAAAAATGAATAATGAATTGTAATGTTATATTTTGATTTTTGCTTTAAATCTAGATGCCCTTTAATGTTTATTTTAGGGATGTCGATCAAAAATAGCTAGCTTCATAACACTGATATGTTTATTTCTAATGTACTAGAACTATATATATGAAAATGGTTATAAACTTTTTAAATAAGCATATATTCATTTCCCCGTCATGAACTTAGCCAAGATTTGCAAAATACGAAAACTGGTATATTTTGTAAAATGGCGTATTGTTACCGCCTTTATTTACTTGTAGTTTAATGCAATTATTTTGCCTTGAACATGCAATATTGCATGATTGAATGTGTCTTTTTTTTCAATTAATTAATTATTTCTTTTTCTGAGACTATGTCTGTTTTTATATACCAAAACAAACACAATTTTATTGACATCACCTGCATGTTATACATGTATTTATAATTCAATTATAAAGTGTTCTTAGTTTTATTTCATAAAAAGTTTATTAAACAAAATATGACTTCTTTCTACATAACCAATAATCCTTTAAAGGGTGCAGTTTTATTATTGATAAACAAAATATCCTTTTTCTAAGCAGTCATGGGACACAAACATTTACCTACTCACAGAATCATTGGTTTACTCTTCCGGCATCCGGGTTTCAAATTCATGTATCAAAACACCCTATGATTTTCCTATTTCTGATACTAGACGAACTTATTCGAAGTATCAAAACAACAATAAACGTTGAAATTGTAGATACCTCATAAATATTTTGAAAACAATTATAGCCGATTTATTGGCATACAACAGATTTAATAAAATATTGAAGTCAATACATTGTTTTGCACAAAACGGCACGGCAAGCAACACACAAAAACAGATATTTCATAACATCAAAGCATATTCGATGACAAATTCAGTTGTCTGGGCGGGTGTTTTCAATTTCTGTTGCCATGAAACCAAAGACCTTGCACTTTCCATTTCGTTAAGTTATCTTTTCATCTTTTTCTCTCATATAACGATCGCATTTTGAGTTCATATGCTTAAGAGGCAAACGACTTTCAAACAAAAAGAGTCATATTGTAAAAAGACACTATATAGCTATTAAAAAGGGGAAAAGGCACCCATATTAAAAAGGGAAAACGCGCCTATTCAAAAAGTCATTTAACCTATACGATAATTGCCGAGTTTGGCAAATTTGAAGATTAATGACATATGTTCGCTGAAATGACGCGAACCCCTAATTGCTTACACATCATCTGTTTTCTCGGATTAAATTCGAGATTTTTACCTTTAATGGGTGCGATAAAAATGTTTAATATTCCCAAAGGCTAGCTAGTGATGAAGTGTTTAGAGGTTCTGATTTTTTATTTAGGCGATGCCATTGTATTAGTTTTCGTAAGGACATTGTTTTCTCGAAAATTTGAAATAATTACCTATCGTTTGGTTAAGATAATAGGATATTTCATTTCATCCTGATTTTTTTAACGCCCATTAATTTGTCTTAAAATAAAGTATATATCCACAACTACTCAAACATAAACTACTTTTTGGTTTATATGAATAATTATTTTTAAAATGATAAAACCGAATCTTCATGCGTTATTTGAATTCAATTAGAGCCCAAGGAAACATATTGCAATATATTTACAGCAACATAACATCTTCACATCTTGAAAGCCTAGAATTAAATTTATAGCGGGTTAAACGTCGCCAATCTTATATCAAGGGGTTTGATTTCCCTTCCCCTAGGGTAAACCGCCAATCTTTGACCCTTCTCAGTGGGCTTCTGTTTTCATTTAAAGCGAAGCCCTTATATCAAACAATCATCGGACGTCTTGGATAATTTAAGGTAAAGCTTGTTCTGTTACATATGAAATACAGGCACGAACAAAAGGGTACTTAAGGGTTTCTTAAGGAATCATCATTAACGTTTAATTCCCCTCTCGTTTTCCCTTCAGTCCGAAAATGTAGCTTCAGGGGCCTTATAAAAACCACATAGAATTCGACAATGATAAGAAAAGCGAAAATGTGACGAGATGGAGAAAAAGGAGGGCGGTATTTGAGTTAATAGCCCTGAGCTATGGAAAAGCTTTTAACAATGTGTATGCGCCTTGTTCGCATAGGGGGTTTGGGGGTGTGGAAGGATGGGAAGGGGGTGTTTTGTTGCTCTGTTTGGCACGGTTTGACCAACGTTATGTCCTTTATAGTCTTAAAGATGAAACTCCGTGGGTGTTCAACGCCCAATAACGTCATTTTTCTCACTCTCTTTTTCCGCACGCCAACTGGCCCTTAACTATGATCTTTTAGCGATGTCGTCAGATGTCTCTATTTTCTTTATTGTTGAGTTGCTAGGATGTTGTACTAAAGATGTTTGGAATTTTGAACCCTTTTTAACATAGAGAATTCATGCAATGAATTGATAATAATAGGGCTCAGATTTCCTAATGAAACCTAAACACACTACACATACAATAGTTTAATGATTTATTAATCTGCATAAATGTAAAAAATATGTATATTGTATTTTAGATGGCAAAATTATATAAAGACAATATATAAAAAGTGCCAATTACCATTATATGGCATTCTTCTAACTGATATTGAATACCATATATTGACCAAAAACGCTCCATCAACATTATTCATCTGACAGCCCAATATAGGTAACTGTCGAGTAAACCAGCTTAGTGGTTTCTTCGTAAACGTGCGCTTTTCATAAAGAGTCAAGATTACCAAGAACTATTTTTCATCAGTTTTTGACTCCGAACTATGATATGCCTTGTCCTATATATCTTTTAAATCCGTTTAAGGCCACGGCGGCGTGAACCAGCTCGGTGGACTCTTCGTAAACGGTCGGCCTCTTCCGGACAGCACTCGGCAACGCATCGTCGAATTGGCTCATAGTGGCGCCAGACCCTGCGATATATCACGGATACTCCAGGTGTCGAACGGCTGTGTGAGCAAGATCCTGTGCCGATACTACGAAACGGGGTCTATTAGACCGAAGGCTATAGGTATGTGGGAGTTGGAGGAGTGGGACAGGTTACGTGTTTAATGCAGTTGAGCTGTGCTTGAAATACACAATGATTAAACTGTTTGTTTCAAAATTGTCAGCATAAATTTTGAAAATAATAAATTTTGTTTTTGTAAACATACATTTATTCTTATAACTTCATCTATAGAGCCTACTTGATTGGCATACCGGTATTACCCTTATATGTTTTGCCGATTGTAACTTCTATGTTGAATTATTTCTTACATATTAATGTTTCACTATGTAAAAATCATATAGAAAGTCAATGTTGCTTTTGAAAATACAATTTACATGCAATGTCATGTTGCCCTGACTCGCACATAAAATAGTCTTTATGAAAATATTCGTTTAATCTATTATTCATTTAAGAACTATACCAACGAAATTAGATAGAATTTCAAATGCATAATTAAGAAAATAAACTCAGCTTTATTGTAAGCGTTAATGTAAGTTATCGAAATAATCATTCATATATAGAGAAAATGGTTTTTCTGTCGCCGAATCTTATCAATCTATTTCCCTATCCCGAAGTAAGACCTTTCATATATAATATCTGTTTGAGTTTTCAGTCCCGTTGTATTCATAATACATTATTTTTGATAATTGACATTAAATTAAGTCAGCTATAGTACTTGGTAAAGTTGATTAAGATATTGTACATGCTCCTCGACTACAACTGTACAATGTTTAAATTAATGTATTGACCTGGTGTTTTATTATATACAAAGATTATTTTCAGCATAGCATAAATAAATTATTATTGTTTATTTAACCAGTTATATATTGAATTTCCAGGAGGCAGCAAACCTCGGGTTGCCACAGGAGGTGTCGTCCATCGCATCGCCCAATATAAAAAGGAGTGTCCGTCGATATTCGCCTGGGAAATTAGGGACCGACTTCTGAGCGAAAAAGTGTGCAACGAAGAGACTGTGCCCAGTGTATGTATAATGATAAGCCAAATATCATTATATTCTTAAAGATGCGTAATAGAATGACAATGTACGTAGCGACAGTCCATATGTCATTACGGCAGGACGGTTGACGGGTGAAACTTGGCATTTTATTCGCCGTTGCATATATAGAGTGCTGTTTTAATCTTTAATTTTCTGTTACAACCTATTCGCCGTATCCATTGATTATATATAGGAAATATATCTAACCTCGTTACCCTGCTTTTACCCATGTTTTTTTTTTAAACTGATTTCTCTTTACTTAACGCCTCCATTATATAGCATTTAAAAAAAACACGGATATTTTGTCGGCTTCTTTTAGCACCAACAGTCAGCCAAAAATCCAGCATCGAGACTTCACACGAAATTCAATTGGAATAAATGCAGATATCACAGAAGATCCGCGAATTTGTCTTGTGAATAGCAAATGAAGTGAACTGATTTCTTTCCTCTAATTGCTTTCTTCCTTGAATATCCAATCGAATCCCGCCCTGATCTCTGCCAATTGTGACAGGAATTTTGTTTTTGTCACATCCCGATTTGTAAACGAACACAATTTGTGTGGATCATTTGAACAGCCAGTCCCGAATAAATAATGGACATGCATCAGTTTATACCATTTTTAATCTCGAAAAGGGTATAAAATGAAAATAAAGCAAGTTATAGTAACAAAGCCTGAAATCTCCTATCCATTTTCGTTGTTTTCAGAAATTTAACATTTAAGCAAATTATGCTAGCCTTTTCACAATCTAAACCACACCAAGCGTATTGACACGGGTTTACACGGGCATTTTATGATGTAGAATCTATATGATAAGGCACAGTCCGCTTAAAACGAACATCGTTCCAACCAACCCCTTCACCCTTAATCAACCACGTTCTCTAGTTGCCCTCACCAATTTTGGATTAAAGCTAAACGACAGTTGTGAAAACTGATACTGTGTTTATCAGTGAATCTGCTTACAAATAAAGGATGCGATAATATGCAATGATTGACGCATTCATTAGCGGGTGAAAGGAGGGCGAAATGAATAGAAAACATGCGCAGATTTCTTCGTCAAATTTCGGCTTCTGCTCGTGAATGGTACGGGAAAAAACGAGGGAAGATGGTTGGTTGCAGGGGTAGTGCCAACGAATTACCTGACCTAAACTTTGCAAACTCTATTGAATGAAAACTGATCATTTGATGAATAATTGATATATTGAGAAATTGATATATTTAGAAATATGTATAGAAAATAACTCTTAAGATTGTGTTGTGGGAATTCTACTTATGAGTAATTATATATCAGGCTGTGGAAATATCGCCACGATTTAGTTTATTCTTATTTAGTTTATAAAAATAACATATCAAATAAATTAATGCCCAGATGCAAGACTATTAACTATTTAGCTGTTTAGCTAGTTGTTTCACAGTTAGCTAGTTGTTTCACATTTTTTTTTAAATACTGTTGCTTTGAGGAACTGAATACATCATAGCAATAAGTCTATTTTGGTTTACATTGCGCTATAATATGAGACGACCACCTCCATATCTCGGGTCACCCTAGGGCGTGGGACCAAACGGGGTATCAATCTGATGTATCAAACATATTTAAATTCAGTTATTGCACTTTTTGGTATTGCCTTTGACATACACAAAGATGCCCCTTGTTTCCAAATCTACCATAAGTGGAAAATGTGGCATGCTGTAATAATATATGCATGACAACTATGAAATTAGAGAGAGGTTAGGTACATGTTTTTGAAAGATATATTGTAAATGGTACACTTTATAAGTATACCTATATTATTGAAATTAAGGTTTATAAGATATGTTATTGAATAAGTTATAAAATACGAGTTTTATATGAAATTTCAATTACGGTATCATAGCCTCCATTGGTTAGAACTCGATATTAGATGGCTCAGGTGAAGAGCATCAGTTTTTTAAACATATTAAATGAGAATCCTTTCTTGTTTATAGATGACCTACTATAGTATAAAATATTGATACCAAGAGATATTTAGTCAAGTGTGTTTAAATTTAACGCAACAAAATGAACATATAAACTATATGAACCTTCCATCTCGTCTATCAACAGCGTCCTCGGACACATTGGCACCTTATACACGTCACGAAACATCCTAATCATCATATAACGTACTCATAATATGTTTTTTCAATATATCAACCATGCAAATACATTTTGGAAACATTAGGTCATGAACGTACATGTATATGTGTCATTACCATATTCCTAATTATTTCCAGGTCTCTTCAATCAACCGCGTTCTCCGCAACCTCGGCTCACTGCCAGGAGGTGACAAAGACATGGATCCTTACATGCTCGAAAAGTTCGGACTTTTGGGCGGATCTCCGAATTGGGGTTCTCCTGGTGGCGGATCCAGATCGGGACCATGGTACACTGGAACAGGAAGTGGGATGCCAAATGGAAATGGGGGATATGGCAATGGGTATCCACAGGAAGAGAATACACATCATGTGAAGGCGGATAAAGGTATGTATGATTGATATTAAGTTGGATGGGGATTAGTGGATTTTATTGTTATTAAAAAAATGAATTTGATTCCCCGAAATAGGTATTCACAGGAAGGGAAGTGGATAAGAGCATGGATATAAGGGTTTGATGTCTTACTGGATTGGTTTGTGAATGTTATTCTTATATCAAAACTTAACCTTAAATATGCTCTCTACGAGGTTTTAAATGTGGTTCAAAATATTTCAGTTCCAACAACAATCCATTGGCTTTGTGATATTCACTAGTTTTCTGGATGCTGATTTTAACATGATAATTGGTAATGGTTTCCAGTCAGTAAAAATAATATAAAACATTTGATTCAACCAATTTTATTAATCATTCATTAAGATATGTTTTGATCGAATAGCAATTTCCCAGTTAAGTGTTTGCAAAACAAAACGATGTTTTGTTTACATTCAATATAAATCTGTGTCGTTGTGGTTGAGTTGTCCTATCGATCGCTTGCTTTGAAATTGAGTTTTTGATTCGAAATATGCATTGGAAAATGTGCAACATTATTTGCTCAGCATAATTTGAAAATGAATTATATATTTAAACTCTGTTTATTGTACATATTTTCAAACAGCTTTAGATCATATTATGGATGAGTAATTGAGTCAGGACGAAATGACATTTTATTAATATTGAAGGTTTCAAAACTAACTTTGCTTTCCTTCATGCATTTTTGCATGGTAAATTATTCTTAGAGCTGTGTAGATTCTACAACTAGTTATTTGATACGGAGGGCATCTATGTCAACCAAATAGTGAAGCATAACAAAAGAGCAATGTAATATTTCAACCAAAATAGAAATATATTTTTAACATTCAATATTATATCAAACTAATAATATTTTTTTCTGAGCATCCACTAACCATTGTTTTTCCTTTCTACAAAGGCCATAAATTTCAACTTGCAATCACTTTCCAAAGAGATCATAGAGAGTATTCAAGTGAATCTATACATAACGAAAATCCATAATGCCTATCCAAAAAAAAGTAATGTTCAAAGCATGTGTTGGAATTTCTGAATTGTTTACCGTTGATCAGACAACAATTATAGTTGTTTTATTTTTGAACATAGCTTTAAGATTAAAAACGGTTAGGAATTAATTTTATTCATGGGTGCTTTGGGTGCTTTTGAGCCAAACATGAAATTTATTTCTGGTATATGAAAACGCAGATAGCACCCGTCCACGTTCTAAATTAAAAATATTATTTTATAAATATAGAAAAAAGTAGAGTGGTTTGCATATATCCCTTCAATTGGCACAATACATTTTCCATCCACGATTGTGTTCGTTTGAAGTTCCAAACACTCCATGCAAACCAATACCTCTTGATTGGGACAAAACCAATTCCTTTGATTCTATACCAAAATCCAGCAAGCAATGTCAAGTAAACGTCCTAAAATGAAGCATGCGACACCATTTTTTTACTTTGATAACATATAGCAATTTAAATGGAATAGAAAAACATCGATCCAAAATCAGATCTCTGATCGACAATTTAGAACTTTACTATTTTAATATTTTGTTTTCAAATAACATCATCATTAACCACATTCTAAAAACCTCCAGTAGATTACACAACGCATAAACCCAACGCTTTCCCGACGTTGCATTGCATGTCTCAGGACGAAATGCTGAGCACGTTGATCGGTGACTAAAAACGGACGCATTTGGCGTCGTCGACAAGCAAGAAGAGCCGCTCTCAATTATGGACGATTCCATTTGATCATGTCGCACGTTCATGGTTCATTAAACACCTTTTGGGAGGTCTCGTTTTTGCTCAAGTTTCAATGAGGGGTAGGAGGGTTCAGTGCATAAATCTACTGACATGATTTCATCTGGTTTCATTCTGGTGCGGAATAAAGCAGCGCACACTTTTCGTCAATTACGAATTTTCATGTTGGAGAATTCTTCGTTTGTCACATTATAATGCGGACAGGAAAATATAGTGAAACCAATATCGCTAGGCATAGTATATTTTCTTTGAATGTCGCTACGATTTTAGGAAATTTCGAAAGTGCTTGCTCGCACCTGAAATGGTGCCCTGGCGTTGGAATCTTTCATGTTGATTGATTGATTGATATTGAACACAAACGCCCTTTCAAGCTTAGTCCATATGCACATTAAATTGATTATCCTTTCGTATAGAGTCTATATAAAATCCTTTTCACTCGTAGAGTCTATTAAATACTTGTAGTATCGTATATCACCAGTTTCACATATAAAATCACGACAAATATCACTTTTCATTCACAAATTTTCGCCATTCCTTTCTATCCTGAGCTAGAATCATCGCACTTTGTATTTTTAATCTTTCATGTTGGTGGTTTTCATATTGGTTCGTAACTGGAATTTTCTCTTTAATGTTATACATCACATTTTATACATCTCATTTTAGTGGTTTCTTATAACATATTTATGGATCTGTGTTCTATGTGACACAAAATGGGTGCGAATTGGAGTACCATAATAGGCTGGCACTCTTTTGGTACGTAACCCATTTTTAGTGTCATCAGTACACCTATGAAGGAGTAATACCCTGGATATTCCAAACAGATTCGAAGTAGATTTCTGGTTTTAGGTGGGTTTTTATTTCTTTATTCAATGGGTTTTTATGCTGTTTGATTTTGATTGGAGTTTAAAAGCCACAAATGTGAATGGAAAATTTGTGGATGAATTGCATTGTTTATTTTTCGGGAGTTTATAAAATAAATGCTTTCTATATGTGACAAATCGAGCTTATGGATTATGTGCTAAATAACCAATTATATGATATATAGTTAACATAAAGCAAATCCATTTGCGTTTTCGATAGGATATAATGATTGTAAAGCATCTTGACATCGTCTTATTAGTGCATTCACATAACAGAACAATTACTTCGAACATGACAATAGTATAATCATTTACTATGGGCTTGGGAATCGAACCTAGACTGATGATTCAGATCTCGGCATCTAAAATGACGATACTTTGAGATATGAGTAATATTCAAGATGGTTCTTTTGCCTTTAAAATTACGATAACTTTATCAAATCACACATAAATATGTCTTCTACCAATCAATTGAAAATATAAATGATCCACATACTAAGTTATTGGGGATATGTCATTTAGTAACACCATCCCTTTGATTTAGGTGATTCAGAACTCGGCACTTTCTATATATTTATAGCAATTAACGACACTTTGAGAATTTTTTGGAAATAATTTGTTAAGATTCTAGAAATATTCTATTATGTGAATTTTTAGAGTACCTTCCATATTCTCAAGGACTGTTATGGTATGCTTTGTTATTGCAATGAATCGTGTTGTACGAAATAGCGAAATCGAGCAATTTATACTACGCTGAATATCATAATTGTGCTAGAGAATGGTTTTCAAATCTATGATGACACAGTTATTCAATGCCAGATTATTCTTGAGTTATCATATTTAAAAAAAATATTAAAGATTTGGTGACTTTCATTGCAACACATTACGACCTGATGATAATACCAATATTATCAAATCAACTTCAATATTTTGATTACAATTTCGATTGAATAAAGTTATCGATATCCGTTTTTTTTATTATAACGAATGTGTGACTACACATCTTGGTTTGATGATTTTATCATAGGTAACTAGATCATAATTATTTATATTAAATCAATATATAATTAATGTCTAATTCTTAATATTGAAAATGGTGGTGTTGCAAAATGAAATTTATCGTGTATTTTACGGAAGCACCGAATAAACTTCCTTTAAAAGAATGTATATAAAAATATGCTAAATTATACTAAACATAATCTCAAAGTATCGTCAATTAGTATAGATATATT